>VOQJ01002632.1:4455-18892 GCA_015052665.1 Apistogramma diplotaenia
CCCCTTTCCCCCTCTCTCCTTTCCCCCTTTCCGCCCCCCCCCCCCCCCCCCCCCCAAGAGGGTGAGACAGATGGCTATCAGGTGAATACGGTGAAGAGAAGTGGAAGAAATGTGTGTGTGTGTGTGTGTGGGGGGGGGGGTCTAAATGTTAGGGGATACTGCTTGATAGAAAAGGGGTGAGACAGCTTCTGAATGCAGAGATGACCCAATGTTGTGGGGAAGATGCTAGAAAGGAGGCAGAAGGGAGAGCAGGAAAGCAGGAAGGGGATGTTATTGCAAGTGAGGGACTACGTACAGTATGGAGCTATGTGGCAAGTCTGCCATATAGTTACTGTGAGGTATGTTTTTATTACATGTGTTGTATAAACATTAAGATGCTCACAATCTCAGGACAGACATTTTTAGTAGCTGTCCATTTTTGCTGTGAATGAACCTCCTTGCAAATATTCTCATGTAACAATGCGCACACACACACACACACACACATATTTGGACACAGCATGCTGTCAAGCTATAGGCTGGACCTACTGATGCATGTGAAATAGATTGTCAGCCTAGTTACGCATTCACTGGTATGTGAATGGCCTGCCTTCCTGTACAAATTTCCACATCGCACACTTAAACCATTAGACCCTAACATAATAATTTGAAGCATGAATGCCCCTAAATGCACATCTGAAAAAAATGTGTGGCAGATATTTCACAAACTGCTCTCTGCTTTCTGTCTTTATTTGTACAATGCAATGTACAAAAAATATACATATTTTATTTTATTTTTTTTTCAATTTATATCATTTCGATTTAACATGTTTTGGTGAAGTTGATGGTATCTTTTCATATACCGATGAACTAGGAAAATATAGTGTTAGACAAGGTTTCTACATTTCTATTACAAGGGTCTTGAATGATTCAAAACCACCTATAAAATCCACTCATCATGTTGCAGAGTGGAGTCCCCAGGAGACCCTCGGGACCATCTCCATGAAAATGAAAAGAACTCATCTAAAATCCCAATCAGACAGGTGTTTTTATTGTCATCATCTGAATCATTTACCTAATTGTACAGCAATCTCTTCCAGATGATTAGAGAAAATTTGGAATATTAATAGTTTTCATTTTCATTACAAAAGGTAACACATTCTTCTTTTGTACTTTTCACTTCTGTGCTTCTTCTGTCGCTTCCAAAGTGCCATATTCCCTACGAGCGATAACGGGCTCGCCTTCCTCGGCTTCAGAGGATCAGCTCGGGACAGACAGCGTGGCTGCTCTGCCAATGCAAACACCTATCGATCGCACTCTCACTGATTCCTGCATCACTGGGAATAGAGCAGCAGGTTGCTCAGTGATGGACCTGACAATACAACAACACTTGTACATCTGTCGTTCACTGATCTTTTACCCAACCGGTCCCACGTGACGTGCTGCAATCAGCCACTTACAACATCAGCAGCAGCTCTAAATAGTAATAGCTGGACATGATAATCGAGATGAAAAAATGAGAATAATGTGGAACATTCTGTGTTGCAGTTGTGCTCTGGTTATGTCCTGTGTAATGAGTACAGTGACAGTGGCTCATGAAGGTCCACAATTATTTTAATTTAGATTTATATGTATTTTTTTTTAATAGTTCAAGAAAATTTGCTTGGTTTTTTCTTAGTTCAGTAAATGCACACTGTTTTCAAAGTATTTTGAGCTACCCTGATCATAATTTTGCTAATATAGAGCAAGTAAATAAACAAATAAAGCCATATGTGCAGAAAGCTGTATGTGTTGCTATTCAAGAATATGGCAAAGATGTCTCACACTAAGAAATGATACAAGGTTGGAGACCAAATGGATAAACACACCCTTTGAAACCACCAGTGTATAAACTGTATCATCAAAACCTTATTTTGAACTTTACGCCATCTATAATCCACTCAACTATCACACCACGAGTGGCACTCTGACCCCCTAGAAGCAGCATCAGTGTAGGCCGGCGTTGCCATTAAGAGATTGTTAGTAAACTGGTTTTCTCTTTTGGAGCCAGGAAGGTGCCTCGACTTAATCTCAAAGACTTTAATTCCACTAAAATAATTACAAATAATTGAATCTTTGCCAACTCCGCCATCGGGGTGGAATTGCTTGAACGATAATCACTTCAAAACTTCCTGCCTGCAGCACCCAGATCATACTCGAATGCCTTTCTGTACAGTATCATTACTGTAGCGCTGCAGTGCTACACTGAGTAATGCTGTGGCCAGGCAGGAGTTAAAAGCTCATTTGGTGAAAGAGACAAAAAGTTGAGCGAGCCAATGCGGAAATCGATGGAGCTAATGTGATTTAATGAAAAGCCCTCTTTACTCCTGTGATGCTGGTGAGCCTTGATAGATATCTTACGCTGCTGCTTTGGCAATTTCATTTGGATCCTGTTCAGGTTCTTGCAGTGGCTTTAACAACCATTACGGTGGGCGAGTGTGAGGCAGAGAGAGAGAGACCGGCAGAAACTCAGAGTCTCAGAAAAGTTACTAAAAATTAGGAATGTTTACATTTAATGACGTCATAGTGACTGCACACACAGGCCTTTATTAGGTGCACTGGGAAGAGGGCTGATTTAAGTGACCTTGTTAGTGCACGACAGGCTGCTCTGAGTATACCAGAAGCTGCTGATCAACTGGGATTTTCCCACACAACCACCTCTAGAATTTATAGAGAGCGATCTGAAAGGAACAATATCCAGTGAGCAGCAGTTCTCTGAGAGAAAAGGCCTTCGAGCTGATAAGAATGCAACAGCAACTCAAATAAATGCTTGTTACAACCAAGGCAGAAGAGGAGCATCTCTGAATGAGCTGAACCGTGAAGCAGACAGACTACAGCAGCAGAAGACCACACCTTTCAAAGAACTGTTAATAAAAAAATGTGGCGATTGACAGATTATTATTTTTAAATGTGATTCTATTTATTTAAAATTGAATGATATGAAATTATATTTGTGCTTTTCTATTTGAACATACCTCCACCTCCGACTGGCAGTCACTGGCATGCTAGTGATTATTCCCTTCCTTATAGTTGGTCTAGCAGGGAGACTGGGAACTGCACAGCAGTCTGAAGCTAAGCTCCACAGCCATATTTCAGCCTGTCTCAGGCAAAAACAGCCTCCTCAGTTATCAGTAAGTCTGATGTAGTTATAGCCTTATAGACACATTATAACATGTTAACTGGTGAGCTACTAAAATTTAATCAGTTATTCCTCGGATCACCCCACAACTCCGGAAATCAGTTCATGATTTTCTGCATTATCCTGCTAACAGACAAACAGACCAGTGTGACTGAAAACATTACCTCTATTGGTGGGAGAGCTAATTAGCATAGAGATATTATGAACACTAATGAGAGAAAAATCAAGTCACATTTGGAGTATGCATGGAACCGAAACAATCTTCAAATTGTGTCTCAGAACTGAATTTCACACACAGACACACACACACACACACACACACACACACACACACACACACACACACTGGAGTTCCATGCATAGAAATGACTCTATGGGGTAATTAACTTGCAATGAAGATAAACAGGGGATGGAGGAGGCGGGGTGGGGATGGGAGGATTGATGTACTGAGAAACCAGTAAACTGTCATGCATTTTATGCTGGGTAATGAAAACTCCCCGTTGTCCCGTTTTGCAAAGGAAAATGAAAAGGAGGGTAGTGCAGCGTCAGGTGTGTATACAGACATGTAGTTACTGTATGCACATGTCTTCACCTTGTTTCTGCACATCTGTCTCTGTCTGACAATAACGCTGTGAGCGGGCATGTGCAACACATGTGCAAGAGAATGATAATGCACTGAGTGTGTGTGTGTTCAGATCACAGTGTCTGCAGTGAATTATTGAACAGTAGCGATATGGTAATAACGGCAGAGTCAGCAGAAAAACTACAGGGCCTCTTTCTGCCAAGAGCTTTGTGTATGTGTGTGCATGTGTGTGCATGTGTGTGTATTAGTCAGTATGACAGATACAGTGGAGATGGCCGGAGGAAGAAATCATAGGGGAGGGGACGAAGCCTAAAAAAGACAAATAGTTACATATAAATTAGAAGGCAGTAGAATCAAATGGGAATCAGCCCCATGAAAACACTACAGGAGAGCTTTGCTTTAAGCTCAATCATTAGCAATTTTTTAAATATATATCTTGACTATGCTGTTTGTTTATATTTGTTAGAGGAGCATTATTTTCATTTGTGTAAAAGGTCAGTACAAAGAAAACTATTATGAAGAGTTTCCTGCAAGTGTATTGTTGAGAAAGGAACTAAATTAAGTGGAAAACCTTGAAAGAAAAGTATTATCCAATTTCTTTTGCCTTTAAAATCAAAATGTAGATGTTTTTTTTAGTTATGTATGACTTTGTGTGTGTGTGTAGTGTGTATGCATGTATGTGTATATATGAAAATAAATTAGAAAATGTGCCACAGTGATCCCGCTGGATTATTTCTGTCCATTGATATAATCCCACTTCTACTGAAGAAGAGTATTTGGAGATCAAACAATGGGGCCATTAAAAACACTTTACATAAATATTCTAATGATTGTATTGTATGATAATATTTATTTATTTTTAGTATGAACCCTGTGGTTTCACATCACCCTGTCCAAAATGCTTTTAATTTATGAACCACAGAGGCCTCTACTCTGATTATTTTATTGTAGTTTTTAATGTTTTCATTGCTTTCTTCTTTTTAATCAACATGTGATCTACTGTTTTATGCAGTGTCTTATGGCTTTTCATTACTTTTTAATTTTTGTAACTATTTTCTATCCATTTTTGTATCTTTCATTGTTTTATTTTCAAATTGACTCATCTTAATTAGATCCTTATCTTTAAATTTACAGGGCGGCTTGCCAGACTGGATTTAAAGTATGTGTTATGCAAATAAAGACCGACTGATTGAGTCGTAACATCTGTTGCATAAGCATACTGATCGCATTGCTTAATGGACAGGAGTTTAGAGTGAACTGCTAAAATGTTTTCACAGTGCTGTAAGTGTGCATACTGTGTACAGTATTTTTATCTTGAATATAATTTTAGTAGATAAAAAACTTAAACTTAAAATGTGTGAATATATAAACATAAACCTGGGCATTTCTTGCTTTGCACTTTCTTTTGGTGTTGGAACAACTGCTTTAAAAAGCCTTGCAGAAACACTGCTGCAGCAGCTCTGCAAGTAGGCAGGCCAATATGGAAATTCTGCAATGGCTGTGTTGAGATGGAAGTGAAGAGAAGAAATTAGGCCAGAGAATGAGAGAGAGGGTGGGGGCTTAAAAATGTGAAACAGGAAAAAAAAAAAGTAAACAGAGACATAAACCTACTGACAAAGAGGAGGAGAACAAGACTGATAATGCAAGCGAAACAGAAAAAATAGATGCAAAGACAGCTGGAGAATGATAGTGAGAGCCAAATGAAGCTGAAAATATGTATCAAGCTGTTCCAGCACCAGACAGAAGGGACATTAACAATTAAAACCAAGAGATGCATAACAGGTACTGTGTAAATCGGTAATCAGTTAAAAATCAGTATTGAACATTCATTATTATCGACTGCTTGTTGTATGGCAGTGCATTCGCCTTTCATGCCAATGAAGCAATTTCATTTTTGTGATGCGAAGGCGACAGCAAGAAAGGCACAGACAAGCAGAGGTGTGTCTCCAGCTGTGCTTTTAATGGTGTGTGTGAGCACAGCAGATGGAGTCGTTAGCTCCCTGGGCATTAGCCCAGTCTCTTTCTCAACCTTTTACTGACAAAACCCCCAAACTTACCTCAGCATTCACCTCTGCAATTACCTTTCAAAACTTTGTCTTAAATCATAAAACTCTGTGTTATTTAAGGCTCCTTTAATTGAAACCTAATTCAGTGTTTTCCTATATTAATGATAATGAAAATTTTCCTTAATATAAAAAAATACATCATGTGTGTTTACACATCATTAATGTAAATTCATTTATATGATCTGCTCTCTGTAGTTTAATTAATATTTACATGCTTTACTGTATTCAACTAAAATTCCCCATTATCGAGTGACATCACTGTATTAATAATTCTCTCTCCACTGCAGAATATCTTGTCTAAAGCTTCATTCACACAAGTCTGGAGTCTGCTTGGTGCCCACCTCGCTAGTGTTGCAAGGGAAAAATGTGCTTTCTCCAACAGGTTGGAGAGTGGTTGCTGGCTCTTGCCATTGGAGATCAGTTGCAAAGTTGCTAGCTGATTATCGCAGTCACCTGTAGCATGCAGAGAACACACTGATTTGTCTGCAACTTGCCAAGCAGCAGTGAAACTTGAATAAGTGAGAATCAAACTACCCATTGATGTGTTGATTGCAGCAGTGAGGGTCTTGCCATGAGCCACTCGATTATGGCACTGGTGGATGGCTCCACTCCCCAGCTGCCACACATGCACGCTTGCTAAAGACCCTGTTCTGTGGAAGCATTTTTAACATGCAAGGACAGTGTTGTGAAGGCGTGAAAGCAAAAGTGACAAACACGACCCAACCCGTCGTCTCCTGGCTGACAAACTTGAGACTTACTCCACAGCCATCGCAGCAGTCTCCCAGTGCAGACTTTACCACCTTTTTAAATATTATCTCTTGGCATCCAATGTGTCCTTTGGCATCGGTGCTGACATGAAGGATGCCAGCAGCATCTGATAGAACTGCAGTATTTGATTCCCTGTGATAAGAACATGTTGTGCATTCACACTAGAAGCAACACTGGGTGACAGCTGGTTGATCTGGAACCAGATTCATAAATATTCCATCATTGATACCAATGCATGTAAATTCTGAATCTACAAAGTATAGCTGGTAGATTAATAAATAATAAAAACGAGAAAACTTCCCTTATATGAAGTAGCGTAACAGAGCATCTAAAATGTAAGACTGCCATTTGAGCCGCTGCTCAGGAAGCTTCCAGATTTATGATATAGATACATTACCTACATTTGCCAACAAAATGAACATAAATACTTTTTTTAACAGTCAGAAGTCACTTTGCTCTGTTAAACTGAAGGGAAGCGTATCTCCAAAAATGAAATTCAGCCAATCTTGACATAAAGTTTCGGAAAAAGCTCCTAGAATTTCAAACAGCTTGGTAAGACAAATAAAGAATTTTGTTTTACAAATTGGCTACAGGAGGCACCCCACTTTCATCCTGGCCGATGATACCAAGCACCATCATCAAACAGTTATTTTTCTGTCCTGCTACACACTCACTTCATTGCTTGGAATATTTAGAAGCAGGGGAAAGCAGGTCATACTCCATAAATGTCCCTTAATCACAAGTATTTTGACACTAAATGCATCATGTGGCCAAATTCCATAGGGTTACCACAAGTTGCATCATAGCCTGGGAAGGATTTTTTTTTTTACACTGGCCAAATGCAAAGGTAGTCACCAAATGCACCACAGCACTGCAGTAGTAGTGCTTTGTTCATAGGTGCCACGTGAAATGAGCAAATATTAAAAAATAAATAAAAAGGCAAATCAAAAGAGCATATTGGCAAGGCCATTCAGAGAAGTCGGCTGGTTCCAAAGCCACTGATGGAGGACCCATTTAGCTATAGAGCAAAACAGCCAGGGAGGAAGAGAAGAGAGGGAGGCAGGGAGAGATAGCAAAAGAATAGAAAATGACAGAAATGTAGCCAGAAAAAAAGAGGGAGGACGTGGGGAGGAAAAAGGCAGGGGAGGAGGGAGAGGATGGTGGAGAAAGCAAGCATGGGCGAGAGGTAAGTAAAAAACTCCTTTGTTTCCCTCAGAAACCCACGAGGGAGGCATTTGAAAAAGAGAGAGAGACTGCGCTTTACACTGCACTGCGCCATGCTCTTTCTCACATTAGGAGTCTTTCTCCAACCTCTTTCAAGTCTTTTTCACCAGCACGCACACCCAGACGCTCGCAAGCGCAGACTTATACACACACGCGCGCTCAGTAGTGAGTCAAAGAGATAGATAGCCCCCTAACCATCTCTACAGTGGGACTGGTAGAATCAATTATGGATAGATTTCAAAGGGAAGAGTGCATATGTCTATGAATTATAGACTCATAGCCACACACTGCACACATCACACAGCACGTGTTAGAAAAGGGCTAGCACAGCATTGCGCTAAATAGATCAGCAACATGCTGCAGCAAACATGTGGCTCCATGTGTAAAACCATGCAGGTACACTTGTAAAACTATTGTTACTGGATCTACTAGCAGCAACGACAGATATGGGAAGCTATTGCCTATTGTGCGTTAGCTCCCAGCAGTTCATTGTGAAGGGAAGCTTCTGAAACGGCTCCAGCTGGTAAATCACAATCAGTAGTTGGTGCAACTTGAATCGATCTTTTCAAAGTGTCTCTTATCCACTTTTTATCTTGTTGTGTTAATAGGTGTACATTATGTAAAATCTCAGCAACAGTTCAACTCTGCTGCACAGCGTCTGTAGTGCAAAATCACAATCTTCGTTCACAGCTAAAGATGGCAACCCCCCCACACCACCACCACCACCACCAGCACCCCCCAATTTGCTGGCAGGCAAACCCTCACACACAGACGAAATGGGTGCAGCCAAATTATCCTGCTCAACATTAAAGCTGAATAAATAAAAAGGAGGGCTCACTCCCCTCATCTCCTTCAAATTGGCTGCAGTTGTAATGTAGCACACCATCTCATCCTAACTCACCCTCAGCCAAGTAAACCAGACACTGGCGCAGCTGCACAAGAGTAACAGATATGATAGTAAATTATACATTGGGTAGTTTCAGTCAGGCAATCTAATTGGTCAAAGAGACATTCCAAGTTTGCTGACAGCTCCCAGAACACTCGCTGCATCTCACTAGTTGTTATGACAACTTCTAAGTGACGTTAGTTAGTGACCTTCCTCTTTGAAATTTCTCTTGATTCTCACTTTTCTATATGATAATTGTTTTGCAGCAAAGCGAGCACAGGCTTTAGTAACCATAGCATAAAACCCACAGACACAGATGTTCCTTTCAAAATACTCATTAGCGTCATCATGAACATGCTTTTGCCTCTCTGGACTGCTTTCCTTATCATCCTTCCCCTGGTTTGACACTTCACGTTATACCCATATTCTGCTTCTCAGAGGCATTTGCATTGCAGCTGTAAACATCCCCAACAGGCGCACACAGTTCAACTCGTGCAGCCTACTGTATATAAAAGATGGGCATAGCCAGCATGAGGTGAATCACTGGTTTATGAAGCTGTTTTAAAGCCTCAACTTGAGCGTTTTGTTCATTTTCCACTTTGTTTTACTGAAACTGCGCATGGCAAGAAAAGGATGGCTCGGACTGTGACGCTGAGGTGACGCTCGATGAGACAACACTATTGTCTTGAAAATTGAAAACTGAGCTTGAAATTCTAGTATTGTGACACCCTGTACTGTAGAGGTGTGTTATGAAATATTAAATACCCAACTCAGAGAAGCTTAAAACACCAAAAAAATAGGTTACAGATGAAAGAGCCGAATTGCCAAATTCAACAGGAAGATGATAACAGTAATAAAGGGACTGAAAGAGGGGATCTGGTGGTTGATGGTTTGTCTAAGCGAGGGTGGACATGTCGGGGCTGTAAACGTGATGAACGGAGAGGAGAGAGGCAGAGGAGGAAGAGGAGAGCGGTGACTGAGGGGAGAAGGTCTGACCTTTATCTTGATAAATCGCCACGAAACTTGCACTCACATTTTGATTCAATTTTTAGATATTATTTTGGAAAATTGGAAAAAGCCCCTCTCTGCTCTCACAGTTGCTGAGCTCACACGATCACACGGTTCATTCTGAGGCACAGAAATACTATTAAACTGACAAATTTAACCTCACTGACAAAACCGCCATACGCTCACTTCCCGCGACATACCAGTGCTTATTGTGCAGGCACAAAAAGCACATAAAAGCAGGCCCACTTTTCAATCGTGTTTGTATTTGGTGGAAAGTCTAATTCATTGCAATGCAGCTGTAAGAACGAGTCCTTAAAACTGCCTTTTCTCAGTGTTCCGTATCATTTTATTCAGAACTCGCATAAACGCCTTCATGGGAATTGTCGATAAGGATGATTACATTTGGGAAGCCCGTGTAACAGCACCCAGTGATTCATAGCTTTCACTACAGCACTATATCCTGTTTATTTTTTCAGCTCAGCACGCCAGCCAAATGTGTTCGAAACCCAGTAACATGAAATACTCCAGGCAAATTTTGTTAGGAAAAGCAAATGAGAAGAACATCTAATTTCCACTTAATTTGATGGCGCTGTGTGAAATGGAAAAAAAATAAAAAATAAAACACTGACTATAAAAGCTATTAGTGTAAGAACAGCGTTGCATTAATAGCTCACAGTGTATTTTACTGTATTACTACATGATGTGAGCATATTGTATCACCAGCTGGTCCGGTGTCATGAGCAGAAAGTGTTTCTTTCATATGCACCGGGGACTTAAGTTTAATTTTATGTAATCAAAGTAAGATTATATCTCCCTTATGTATTCAGTGTGACATCAGAGTCATTAAATATATACCGTTTCCCACATAATTTATTAGATTACAGTATTTGTCACATATCTGTGCACCAGATTACATAAAGATGGCAAATGGACTGCAGGCAAGGCAAAGCAGCACAACCGCAGAAAAAAATAATAACCACATCTTGGATAATGTTGCACAAACACGCATCTCATAGATGAAAATAAGTCGGCTAATAATGCTCAATCAAGGATGTGACAAAGTGTTTAAAGTCAAGCCAGTCAGCGAAGTCAGGTCTATTTTAATGTAGAAATTAATGCGCGTCCGATGTGATGTGATCTAATTTCAGCTCCCGCTCCAATGTTCTCTCGTTGACTTCTTCCTCTCATTGCAAACTGACATCACATCCACTCGTCCTCCCCCACTTAACGGTGCCGCTGAACAGGTTAAGCAGCAAAAATTCACTGTTCCTGCTTATAATTTGCTCATAATTCTTAGCCTTCGTTTTGCTGGCGCTTTACGACATTGTATTGTCTCCTTTTAATAATCCTCTCTTATCCCGTCCCTCCATCGCTGCTATCTTTTCTCTATTCTACTCTCATTTCATTCTGTCTGACACCATTATTTTCGATTTAATCACCCTGCATCTCTGCCCCGCTCTCTCTGACAGAGACGGCTGCATCTCCACTTCTCTTGCCTCCTATCCATTTCTTTCTCCTCTCCCTCATTTCTTGTCTCTATCACACCCCCCACCCTTCTCCGTTTAATTGTGCCCTTGTCTCTTTCTCACTCCCGCTGATCTAAATTGACGAAAGTGTTCGCATTGTTATTCCCCAGCCTTAACAACATTCATACCCTAACACACAGGCGCACACAAACACACACATCATCCTACCATTGCCTTCACACCCCTGCTGACATCATGGCCAGCAGTGTTTTTCTCAGTGAATCCATTAGCACCAACAGCAGCGCTACCATCACACACACACACACACACACACATGCACCAACAGACATTTACAATGAACACAGAACACTACCAGACGCTTAAACACATCCAACAACAACAAACACAGAAGCCCAGACAGTACCCACGTTTCACAGTGTCCAAATACTCCCCTGCAGCTATAGTGGACCTTTGAGGATCTCACATGAAGGACCGAGGTAAAGCTAAATTAGCACGCAACAAGGCGCTGGTGAAAACAGCGACTTGAACAAAGCTAAATACAGACTACAACACAGGTTCAGTTCAACTTCTTCCATTAATGCACATTGTTTCTCTACTTTAAGGTTGTATTTGTGTACTTCATAATTTTCTGTCCTTAAACAATCAATTCATGTCAGATGTTGCTTTTAATATCTTCCTCTGAGTTCATTTTGTTCCCTAAATTATTTGTTTCCAAATATTCGTTTCCAATGCTATGATTACATATTGGCATTAATAAAGGTGATTCTACTGGTTCATCACTGCTTCAAGCAACTCCAACTGTAACTCCTCTTCTTGATTATTAGTATTATTGCTGACCATTTATAACCACAGTGTGCCCATCTTCTGATGGCTGTTTCTACAAGGTTAGTGCACCATCACGCAAGGCTCAAATCATCTCAAATTTTGAGACCTTGTTGACTGTACTCAAAGGGCCTCCACAGTCACCAGGTCATCGGATCTCAATCCAGTAGAGCATCTATATCAGTGTGGACCGAAATCTCTGAGTAGCGTTTCCGTCACCTTGTTGAATCTGTTCCATGAAAAAAACAAAAACATTTGACTGGTACTGAAACTTCCCCACTGGCCAAGCTTGTGTCCTGTACCTTAGCTGTTCCTGGACAGAGATCTCGGATGTCATTCCCAGAGTCACTCTCCCAGTTTGGGGGTCACTGCTCCAAGTGTTTCAATTACCATGGGGACCACCTTCCACATCCTCTCTAGCTCTTCTCTGAGCCCTTGGTCTTTCTCAAGCTTCTCATGTTCTTTCTTCCTGATGTTACCATCACTGCAGCTTTCTTCCTTTGTCTACCACTACAATGTCTGAGTGGGTAGCCACCACAAGTTTGCCTGTCTGTATTTGGGAGTCCCACAGCATGTTAACTCTGTCATTCTTGACCACCCGTGGGGGCGTTTCCCATTCTGACTTTGGGACCAGGTCATACTTGGCACAGATGTTCGTATGCTATGTCAGACCCAGCCTCTATCTATCTTGTGCTTAGAGCTTGTTCATGTGCTGCCATGATTAGTGCCTGCTTCAGCCCATATATATATATAGTGCCAGCCTTTAACACAATACATATCCTAGCCCTTTCACTGCAAGGCCAAGCTAATTTTAGGTTTAGAGATGCTGCATATAGTTGCCTGTTTCTTGGGCAGAACTGCCTGTCCTCATTGCCTGAAAAGATTCCCCAAGCTCCACGGCCTTTAGAGCCGATTGCCGAGTCGGGTCCCGAGATAGTCTTCGGCCATCATTGTTCCAGCCTATGATGATTAGCCATTAGGCTCCTTTGCCATGACATGCCGTTGAGGCCTTGTTTCCACCACTCTAATTTTAACAAGGGATAAAAAGAGGAAAAAGATGAGAAGAAGGGCATGAAAAAAGAGGGATTAGTGAGAAGAGGAAGCACTTTCCCCCCCTGTCTTTCTCAGGTCCCCAACCAACACTTGTTCCAGTATAAAGAATTTTATTCTCCACTATGCCCTTCCTTAATATCTCCCACTTCAAAATGTTCAAATCCTCTCTATGTGTGTGTGTGTGTGTGTACATATCCCATGCCAGTTTCTCTTACTTTCTTTCCTCCCTCCATCTCTACGGGGTTAGAAGACTTAGCCGACTCTCAGAGAGCTGTTGATTTAGCATTAAGTGTTTTAATGCAGGAGGCCAGGAGGGAAGTGGTGCTGACTCCAATACACTTTCAATCCACCATATGCCGATAGATAGGATGACACCTGGACCTCTAGCCGGGACGATCTGATGAATAAATTAAGTGACTCTCATCGCTGTATCGATCTAAACAAACCTGCGGCGTGTTTGTGTGATAATGTGTGTAGTGAAGAGCAGTGGGCAAGGTGGACTGTAAGTGTGGGAAGCTGGAAAGACTTGTACTGGAGAAAGGTGAGGAATTTAGGCTAGTGTGTATTGCGAGTGTAAGAGTGTGTGTGTGTGTGTGTCCTTTTTGTCCAGGCCAATTTTTCCATCCATTGATCGCCAGTTCAATAGAGGTATGGAAGCTGTGATAACATCTTAAAGGCTATTAGCCTTTCATGCAGGAGGTCATACAGTACACATACACCTACACACAGGGCACCTTTTTTTTTTTTTCCAACCACCAACTTCAGATTAGTGGGCCTTTCAAACACAATGCAGCATGCACTCTGTTTGCCAGTGGTTTTGGCTACTGCACAGAGAACTCTTGGAGCAGGATTGCTTTGAAAAATATGTAGGATGGACTCTTTGCATCATTGCAACAAATAGGCCTGTAGACCATTTGAGAGGAAACACATTGGAAACTTAAGCTGTATTTAAGCTGTAATTACAAATTTATGACAACACTACCTGACTGGTAAAACATACCTGACACACCAACTCAGATATACACCTGTTTTCAAGACTTTTTCAAGTCTTTTCTACTGATTGTGCCAAATATTGCACAGCTGCTGCGTGCTTGTGCACAGTGCAAGACAGTAGAAATAATGTTTTTCACTGGTTTTACTCTTTTATTTATAACTATGTTTAGTTATAACTACTTTGTTTATAACTATGATTTATAACATTTAATTTCCAGTATTAAATACCAACAAAACAATGTCCAAAAAAGATTTAGATGGTTTTTCAAAATGGCAAAGTAGTGACAACACAGCCCACAGTTCTAAAATTCATTCAAAAGGCCCTTCCTATGTACATAATGTTGCAGACTCACACAGTTTGAGAACTTGCAAGAGAGACAGACTTCAAAG
>VOQJ01002657.1:10975-21265 GCA_015052665.1 Apistogramma diplotaenia
TTTGTTTGTGTTATTGTTTGGTTTGTGTGGTGGGGGGGGGGGGGGGGGGGCGATGCTGCTGACACACTGACTTTACACAGACTCATGTCTGAATTGTATATTTAATGACCAATTAGATGTATAGAATCCACCTGCAAATCTGAGGTAAATCACTACCGCGGTTAGTCAGATGGGGGCGCCAAAACATTACAATTCCATCCAATAAGCAACCTACGGCTCAGCATTTATTTAACAAAAATGTATTCGTTCATATGGTCTGAGGCTTTTTCTTATTTATCCAAACATGTACCCCACTGCACCCTAATTTCTGTCTTTTTTTGGGGGAGGGGGGGTTCCTCTGCTAAAGCTTAACTTTAGCCTCTGTGTAAATAAACCTCAGAGTGTTTTCAGAATTAACTGTGAGCTTTCGGAGCAAACAGAAACCAAAAAGTCCCCGGTGGTGGCTGCTCATGATGCCAGTGATACTGCGGGGTGTTTTGTACGCTTGCGTGAAACGTCAGTGGTGTGTGTATGCGGCTGGAGGAGGAGGAGGAGGAGGAGGATGGGACACTGCTGATGCTGATGCGAGAGCTTTCGGCGTCTGTAATCAACATCGGTGGCCTTACTGCCAAAATGATGGAGTTTCTTGGCCTCGTTTGATACCCTGTTCGTTTCGCTGTGGCTATCAGTGGGGGACACCGACGCAGATGTGCTTCTGAGGACAGCGGAGGCTTTTTTGGGGGGCGGAGTGGGGGGGTTGTTGGAGGAAGAAAACGGCTTCGTCTCGTCACTCGTCTGGCCTCGCTTCTGAGTGACACAGGTGGACTGCCGCTGGAAAACGGCATCAAAATTAGGCAGTGATATTTTACAGCGGAGAGGGCGACACTTCACGTAATTACCCTTTAAACCTCGAAGCTAGCATTTGGTGTCTTTCTGTCGAGAGGGAGAAGCTGGGGTCTTTGGCTTGTTAGCCAGCTAATAGGCTAATTTTGTTAGCAAAGCCTGTTAGCAGCTCTCCCGACCAATGGTACGGGAGAAGTGGGATGCTCGAAGGAGGAGTTAACGGTAGTTGCTGGCTTAAATTCATTTGAGGAAAGACGGTCGGTGATACATGTGGTAAAGCAGCTTTGCAATGAGAGATTTGAGGTTGACGTTACAGCTCGGTGTTAATATAATTTCGAGTAACGCCGCCCGCTTCTCGCTCTCCTGGGCGATTGATAAGATTAGGTAATCGGCTAAGAAAGCTAATGTTGACAAACACTCGTGACTTAACGCGTTAATTTCCTAGCTGCCGCTTCGCTGTCAGAGGCTGTGAAGTCGTGTGTTTGTCAGTTCGGTTTTGAGACATTATTTCGCTGATTGGGCCGCAGTGAAGCATGCTGACGCTGGATGTGTTGAAGCTGAAACATCTGCTGACAACCAGGAGCGGACCTGCCATGACAGAAAGGGATATAGTGAGTTCAAACGCATTCTCCATCAGTGCTATATTCAGTAAGGCCAGGAAATCAGCATGATTGCTGAACTTGGGTAACACTGTTCTTGAGATGTGGGTAGCAACCACTCAATTTAAACTCACAAATAGAGGTTGTTAAGCCCTTGATTTCTAAACCTGCGTGTCTTCACACACACCGTGTAATTTGTACTGCTGTTTATAAAATCACAATATCGCATAGCGTCGTTTAAATGTAAGAAGGGGAGAATGCTTGTAGGAGCTCGCACAGTGCCATATATAAGCATGGCATTTAAATCGAAGAACTGGATCTCGACGGCATTAAGATAAAAAGAAAAACTCTTCAGCTTTCATAGGTTTCCAAAGGCGAACAGCCTGCATAAATGGAGCCGACAGTTGTGTCTGGCCCTTTGGGGCACACGCAGTGGGAGTCGGAACAGTCATTTCCTCTGGGATTTGAAACACTGGATTCAGACAATGCAGGTGTGCCCTGCCAAAACAAGAGTGACCAGACAGGTCTGGATTTCAGGAATAGTGATCAGGACGACACATCCCAACAGAGTAAGCAGGGAAAGGATTTTATGGACAGCCACCTAAATGGCTCAGACTTTTCTTGTGGAGATTTGCAGTTTGAGGGAGATCACACCAGTATTTCCCAGGCATTTCTCCATAGTACTCATATTAAGGATTTGCCTTGCACAGAAAAAACAGAGGGACTTGATGACATTAGTGATTGCACTTTGTCTTGGCTATTTTCTCCCAACTTTGCTGATGTGATTGGGAAAAACTCTGCCCAAAAGGAGCTGACTCTTAAACAGGATTCCCGTCTTGAGGACTCAGATGTGCTCAGTAGTCAAGTCGAGCTAATAAGCCTCAGCGTGCCAACTTCTCCGGTGAAGACTGATACACGGGATCCATTTTTGCTAGTAGATCTCTCAAATGAACATCCTGCTCTTACCGCAGAGTCTTCAGGTGAATTGAGCCCACAGGGTATCAGTGAGGAGCAGGTGGATCTCCCTCCCTCACAGAGCAGGGAGACTTTGTCACCTGAAATTGGAGACAAAGGTTTATTCCCTGATCAAGTGACCTATCTGCCTGTAACTGGTAGCCCTAGCCTGCAAGGTTTACCTGAGAACCGCCTCCTACATAACCACATCAGCACACTGCTGGAGTGTTTTGAAGAATCTGTGCCTTTGTTGGATTTGGAAGTTCCAGATATTGACAGCAGTCTGAGTCTTTGCCCTGCCAGTCCTGTCTCCGCTATCTGCACAGGAGCGCCGTTAGCTGTATCACCAGAGGAGTCGGAAGTGGTACACGAAGAAGCTACTGTGATTAGAAATCTTACTTTGGAGCAACAAGCAGAGAATGACCGTCTTGCTCTGGGTTTATCAGACGAACCTTCATCACTGACACTGCCTCTGGCTGAAGATGCCCTCATCCAGGGTGATTTCAGCAGTCAGAGTTCCCCTGTGGAAAACACGCCTAAGGATTTGATGGAAGACAAAATTTGTTCTGAAGTCAGAAATCAGGAGAATGAGGTAATGGCTTTGGATCTGTGCTTGACTGCTGAAGAGGTCCATGATGACGAATCTTGGGACTTGAAACCCCAGGAGGGTGTGCAGAATGAAAACAGTCCAGCAGCTGAGCAGAGGGAAGAGGAGAGGCTGGACGACACCCCGCAGTTTCAGGGTTCAAGCTGTGATGAAGTGGCCTCTTTTGATTTTTCAGTTCAGGACTTAAACACGACTTCTCCCGAGTCTGGATGGACTAGTGAGCAGGTTGTGGAGACGATTTCCCTCTCCAACATGGTGGTAGATGACTCACTGCCAATGGTCTCCGCTGCGAGCGCGGGGGAGGAAGATGTCTCCCCTCTAAAAGCCGTGTTCGACGCTTTAGACCAAGATGGTGATGGTTTCGTTCGCATTGAGGAGTTCATGGAGTTCGCTGCCGCGTATGGGGCCGATCAGGTGAGATGCCATGTTTTTTTTAATCTTTCCATTTCTGAGCAGGCAGCTTCTTTGTACTGTCTGTTGGGTAAGAGTCAGTGTAACACAATATACAGCTCCACATGTGTAAAATCTTTAGTATTGATTTTCTTTATTGCAGGAACTTGGAGAGCTTCCTGGAAAAGCCTGCTAATTGAATCAGTTAAAATCCATGTATGTCTGTGTTTTGAGATGTTCACGATCCAGGTTTGAATCTTATCAAGCGAATAAAACGGGGAAAATGTAATTTCTCTGATAGGTCTGCGCGTGAATACTTAAAACCTTCAAACAGAGATGAGAACGGCCTCAGGTTGTTTTACCTTGACACATAATGAAGTGGTAATACGACCCCTGCCGAGGTGCTGGTATGTTTCCCGGCAGTTTCTAACAGACTAAGTGCAGCTTGTTATTAAAATGATGGCTGGGTTAGTTTGTCGTCTATCTTTAGGGAGCGTTGAAAGGCCAGGATTTATTCCGGGTTTTTGTTTTTTGTATGCAGATAAATCTGTTGAGCATACTGTGTGTAATGAATTGTGTCAAGCCTGAAACTCCTCCATATGTCAAATGACAAAATGCTCACTGCTCCATTTGTACGCTCCGCGGGTAGAGGATTAACTCTTGTGTTATAGCCGCTGTGTGCTGCCTCTTTACCCATCAGCCTCACTTTACACCAGGTATTCAGTTTTATTTCACCGAAATAGGCCTATCTGTCAAGAGTACCTAAAGGAGTATTTTTTATGTTTGATTTAGACTCGATCTCAGGATGAAAGTAGCTGGATCAGAACATATAGGTCAAATAATGAAGCACAGCTGATGTCCTGTGTCCAACCTGGGATGCTTCTCGGTGTCCAAACTTGCGGCCTTGATCAGCTTTAGGGAATAAGCTATTTTCCTATACTTTAAGCAGTGTGTTTTAAACAGCCAGCCTTTGGGTGAGCATTGGTACACTACACACACAGCGCGACGCTCGCTCACTAATGCTTTTTAATCCCTTCTCTCTCAGTTCAAAGCGTCCCTATTGCCGCTGCCCTGACCCGTGTCTAGCCATAGGTATCTGCAGCTCTCCAGGCAGAGAATTGGGAAGGATTAAGAATTAAATGTATTTTCCTGAGTCAGAGGGACTTCGTGGTGTCGGGGGCTGTCCACCAACCGCCGATGACCTTGTTTTTGAGCGACACAGGAGCAGAATGTCTCTCATGTTAGTCTGTAAATAAGCTGCACGTGTTGATTCAGGGAGTGTTCAAGTTGACACATTTATGGCACACAGAGCTTCACTGTTGTTCTCTTTGGACCTCTGATTCTGAAAGGTTTTCCTCCGACTGCTAACCAGTTTGTGTAGACTGATTACCTGATCTTATTTACATCGCGTTAGCTATCCGATATCTGGCTTACAAGAGGCCCGTGAGCTAATATGTGCCCTCAGAGGGAGCTCCTCTCAGATTTCTGTCCTTTCCTGATATAAACGAGACAAAATTTGAAGTGTTTGCCATTTTTTTCTAACCTTTTTTTTTCATTTAGGCAGACGGGCTTATCTATAGCATTTGTGGAATGTTTTAATCATGATAACTTTTTAAGTGGGTTTGTCATTCATTAGCTTCACACAAGGATCAGTGGGAAAATTGGCTCTGCTTTAACAAGGCAAACACACCTGCTTTATAATAGTTTTGTTTTTGTTTTGTTTGCTGAGGTAACAGGTGGTTTTCTTCTCCTACCAGTGTGAACCGCGTACGAATGTGCTTTTAATATTTGATTGCCCCGATTCGTCCTTGTACCTCAGCTGTCTGAAGATAAAAGCAGTTTGAATAACCTCTATGGCTGACTGAGTCCAAATGGGGAAATTATACTTTGGGCCAAGGCGGTAACACAAGTGCTTTAGTGTGTTGGTGAGAAAACCACAGGGCTTAAACTAATACAGATACTTGAGAACATCCATTTAAAAAACGTACCCACCGAGCTGGATTGGAGGCAGGATTAATGACAAGCTCATGGTGCCAAAGGGATAGATGTGTATGTGATACATTTTGCTTCAGTCTAAAATGTTTGCTGAAAGCCTTTTTCTCAGCACACACTGAGCGTTTGTGTTTACGCTGTCGTTTAGCTGACAGCTAGGAGTGCAAATATCCCAGACACCTGTTAAACAGCAGGAAAGCGTTCACGAGGCATTTGCATGAACGTTCGGATGTGCGCTCGTATGCGAAGCATGCAAATGTTTTCAGGATGCGATACTGGCCATAATCACAGACACAAACACTCTATTATGAATGCGGTTTGAATATGAGGATCATAATGTGGGGGTGCACTGAGCAGCCTTTGTTTTTAGAAACCTTCTTATGAGTATTAAAAAATAAAAATAAAAACATGTCCTGTCTGGCAGATGTGCATCAAATCTGAGAGTTCATCTAGTTAAAAGACCTTTGTGACTCCCACTCGCTCGCTGGTATCGACCCTGAATCTGCACAAAAGCCACACTGAACTGCATTGTGGTCGGGACTCTCTTCTGACTTTGGTCAGCCGCCCTCCCATCACCCACTGCTGCCATGCACCACCCCTCTAATCCTCAGTGGAATGTCCCATGCCCTAAAACATCCCCTCTTTTTAGTTTACTTTTGCTTTCATGTGTGTTTTAAATGTTTTTATTTACTACGATTTTATTTATTTATTTTAATCCAGAGCTGCGAGACTTATGATTTTATGGCTATCAAATTTAGTTTGGCGACAAGCTATTGTGAAATCCTCTTTAGGAAACACTCTCACCAACGAGTATTCTTCTCCACGGGGTTATGCACAACAGTGGTCTGTGTGGAGGCGGTCAGGCGTGCCCCGGCACTGATTAGACACAAATGGAGGAAAGAGAAAAACCACAGTGCTTTGCTCCGCTGCTTCGCAGTGGAACTGTCGAGCAGCATCTGAGTTTAGTTTCTATCTCAGTCTTTCCACTGTGTCTCAGCGCTGTACAGCTGTCACAGCATACATGCTAAAAATGTACATCACTTTTTTTTTTTTTACTTGACGAAAGCGTTAACAAAGTGTGAAGAGCTTAAAGGAATGATTTTTCCAGAAAGGTATTGTATCGAATAGATTTCTGAAGTTGTTTTTAAAGGCTGCTGTATTCTGTTCCGTGTATGTTGTGGTGCTAAGCTTCAAACAAGGATCACAGCACCTTTGTGACAGCAGTGCAATGTTAAAAATGCTTTTAAATTAAGCAAATCTTAGAAGAGGATAATCTAATTTCTTTAAATAAATAAAAAAACACACTTAATAGGTTGATGCAGAATTGAAATCCCATTCACCTTTGAGTTTTTAGGTTAGACCTAGGAATAGCCACCAGGCTCCTCTAACAAGACCTGAGGGGCCTGGCACTGCTGTGCAGACTTAACGTCTGAAATGTAGGCCATGGACCGTTTCCACAGGATAGTAGCTTAAAACTGATCTGGGAGCTTTGGCAGTGGGGGGGTTTTACAGTGGCGTATCTACTCGGTTCAGTGTTGAATTATGATTTCATACTGCCCGAGTCTCTTTCCGCAGCAACGATACCCTGTACCTGTTCACTGCTTTTTTGTGTCAGAGTTGCAAAGAAACGTCACTGAAACCACCCGATGCTCTTTTACTCCCCACTCACATCTCGGTTTTCTCACCTCACCCAGAAAGAATAGCTGTGTGGAATAACACTGAAGCTGTTTCCTGTGAGGTGTGATGTGCTGTTGTGAGCCGGCTTCATTAAAACACCACACACTGACATTGACCTTGTATAATAATATGGCTGTTACCATCTTGGGTTTGTTGAGCTTGAGGTTATCAACTAATAGAGAGAACTTTGATTAGGGCCCCGTAACATACAAATAAAATGCTGCAATGTTTGTCTTCTATATCATTTCATTAAAAAATGTTTCAAAAGGCACTGCAAACATGGCCTAGAATCCAGATTTAGTGACTTAAATTAGTGTTGCAGCAGGCAGGTATTGCATCCACTCCCCTATAATGTGTGATTTTTAAGATATAAAAAGATATTAAAACAAGTTCACCAAGCCAAAGGCTGCCAAGTTAACTCTTATCGAGCTTGGTTCAAGCTGCATTCATTACATGTACAGAGTGCAGACACGGTCTGCAGGTGGTCTTTTGTGGCACTGTAGTTTTTTGCACTTCTGCATTAGCTTAGCTTTTCAGCCATGGAGGCTGCTGCTATGGATGCACATTTCAGCCAAAAAATACATTTGGTATTCACTGGAAACTGTTGCTTTGCATGTTTGTCCTGCTTGCACAGAGCATCTAATCTGCTGTGACACACATGCTTTACCTGGGTAGTTGGTAGACCAATAAGATTTATGGTGCATTAGACCCCAACAGACTGATTAAAAACAAAGGACAAGCTTTTTGTTCTTTTTATTTTTCTAAATAATGTGGTGACAAAACCCAACCGTCCCCAGGTGCTGCATTATTTCCTTGCACAGTTTAAATACTTGAAAAGCTTTATTTGCCGCTGCTTATTTTTTTTAAAGCCTAGAATATAAAGCATATCAAATCTGCTGTAAGAAAATGTGTTACCATAGCAGACGTAAGCCAGATGAGCCTTGATGTTACACGTTGAACTTAACACTGCAGCGTTAACTGTTACTCAGTGACACCAGTCACTCCCCTTCGCGCACTAAGTGCAGCTGGATTTAATTCATCAAACCCAGATCATAAGCCACAGGCTTGACGGAGTCCGTTTATTAGTAGTTTCAGCCTTCTCAGCCTCTTGAGTCAGAGCTCCGTGTTGCTAAGCAGATAAAGTTGTTTTCATGTGTAACTGATATAAAAAGTGTGTGAACGAAGCTGCGCAGAATGAAAATCCCTTTAAAATGTTCACGCTGGGCACCAACTTTCCCAGGAACAAGTGATCCCAAACCACGGAAACCTGTCTGTCATATTCTTGAACATGTGCTGTAATAATGTGCTGGTCTAATTTCTTTATTTCTTATTGATGACATTTTCTGCTCAGAGATTAAAATAATTTTTAATAGCTGGTTCCTAAGTTTTGTGTTTGGGAGCTGGTTAACGTATCCACACAAACCCTCTCGGCACAGGTTGAGTTTAACATGCAGTAGATTTAAAAACAAAGCAAGAATGTGCTGTGGTTGTTTTATTTCGGGTTTTTTATTTGCTGTCATGTGCTCTGCTTACTGAAGCACATCCTCAAGTTGCCAGGCTGCTGATTGTAGGAATATACAGTGTGTAGGTACACTTATGTAACCAATTTGCATTTGTACAAGAGGCTACATTGCTGTTATGTCATAGATATGGAGCTAAATCCAAACAACCCTTTTATTGCAGGGACTTTATGATATTTAGGTGATCTCTTCAGTGTTTCCCTTAAGTGTGTCTGTGCAGTAAAGTATCTGTATTACGCTTTCAGTAACATTTTTATTTCCCTTGTATGTGTAAGGCAGTCGCCTCCATGTGCTCTAAAGTCTTTTATGAACTTGTCCAGAATCCAATAAAATGAACCTCCTGACATCTGCACAAGTTTTCTTTTTCTTCTGGAGCCCTAAAGTGTTTTATTGGTGACGTTCTGCTCCTGTCATCAAACGGAGGTCACATTATTCTGCAGTTAAACTGTTGTATGAGTATGACTCCTGAGTATGACTTCAGTTTCATGAAGCCCAAAGCAAAATACTGACCTGTTCTTTTCAATGCTGCGTGCTTTTCCATTGAAGTCAGTATGCAAACATTGCAGCTAAGTAGTTTGCCCCTTTGATGGGAAAACTTCCCCTTATGTCATCCATTACATCACCCTGAGGCGTCCAGACTGAACAAATAGTAGCTTTATGGAAGAAAGGTTTTATTATGTCAGTATGGTGAAGGCTTTGTTTGTTTTCTGTCTTTAGGTGAAGGATCTGACCAAGTTTTTAGATCCAAGTGGGCTGGGGGTCATCAGCTTTGAAGATTTCCACCGTGGAATCTCTGCAATTAGCAATGGAGGTGAGTCATCACTTCTCTCGAGCTATTGTTTTCCTTGAAAGCTTCTCATTCAAAGCAGACACAACTTCTAAAGCTGCCTTCACAGGTTTGTTGTGATCTCACAACTAAATCTTATCGAAATACCAAATTAACGTTCGCATTTGGCCATAAGTGGACAGGATTTCAAAGCACATGGTTTCACAGAGTGCCTGATGTGGGGTGATGTCACTGCAGCAGTGCAGCTGATGCCTCAAGCTGCTCAGCCTATTGATTTGTATAACTCATTCCCAAGGCTTTCTAGGTTGCACAGATCCAGTTACTCAAAGCATTAATAAGTCATGCACTGGAAAGTGTTGGATGCACAGACACATGGGCCGACTGGCGAGGTTTCAGAGCGGGAGTGGCACAGAGTGAGATGAGGGTTTGGGCAGAGAGTCCTATTCATCTTAATTATTTACTGTCCTCTCAGTTTTTCACCCTTATTTTTCTTCCTCTAGTGGACCTACTGTTGCTGCGAAGTTGTGAAAACACAGAGAAAGGACAGATACCACCTGTACTTGCATCTGTTGACAGACATTTCAAAGCAAGCGCTGCTTTTGTGTACCTTTTTTTTGTTTGGGTTTTTTTTTTTTGCCAGATGCTCTTATTTTGACAGGTTTTCCCTGCTCAGGCAGTCTAAAGTAACTGATTTAATGGGCAGCATTTGTGGTCATGTGTCATTTGAGCAAAGTAGATTTTGTTTGATCAGTGCACACATGAATGTAGCCACTCGTACTGTCCACGTTTCCTTACTCACACTCCGAATTTCTTGCCTCTTGATTATTTTTGGTGCAAATAACTCCGTGGTGAATTAATCACCTTGTCACTTTTCAGGTAAATTATTACTATTTAAAGCCACTACGTGCATGCCGTGTTCATTACCCTACCAGTGTCCTCTTC
>VOQJ01002664.1:13420-24659 GCA_015052665.1 Apistogramma diplotaenia
GTGGAAATGTGGAGCAAAACTGAATGATTGGACACTGGCCAGCTCCCTGCAGCTGCATTCCGATGTTTTCTTTATATTCCATTATATTCCAGGTTTTTTTTTTATACCTGCTTCAAACTATCATGTGTCCCTTGTCTTCTAGTTTAACCTGGTGTGCAGCAACCAGTGGAAACAGCCTAAATCCTGTCTCATATTCTTTGTTGGACGACTTTGTACCTGTTTCATCTCTGGACAGCTCTCTGATCGGTAAATTTACAGTTTCAGTTCTTCGCGCCTCTCATGTTAGCAGAGCTGGAATTTTTTTCACAAGTATGCCTGCTAGTCAGCCGTGAGGTAACTCACACTGTACCAAATAAAATACAGATCTAAAAGGGTCTGTCGGTCTGTCCAGAACTTGAAGATATTTAATGTTGATCCAAACACACCCTCATCTTTTACTTAGTGTTTAATGTTACGTGTACTGCTGATTAGTCTTAGGCATAGTTCTCATGCTCTTGGATAGCTGCCCTGCTAGCTACTAATATTTTCCTATTTTTGTAAACACATGCTCATGCTGCAGCTGATTTCTTGAGTCCATTGTCATACTCAGTGTCTTCAGCACCACTTTGAAGTCCTGGGCTATCGTTAATGTGTGTTTCTTCATGGTGGGCCTGGGTCAACTGAGCATAGTTCTCTTTGTACTGGGTAAGTGTGTTCATCTCTGCTGGTGTTCTTTGTGGAGTCTCATTGGAAAACAATCATAAATCAAGCAGCTTTTAACACCCAAAATGAAACAAAACTGAAGACCCCTATTCAGCCTTTGACTAATTTTTCTGATTTACATTTGTGCAGTAAACAGATAACAGAAAAATAATTTAAAAAATATTCATTTAGACATGAAGTGTAATATAACATAAACTTCCTGACTGCATATTCTTCACAGGTTCTCAGATTCTAGTCGGTATGCCTAGAGTTCTCTTCAGCTTCTGTGTGGAGGATATGATGGCGTTGCCTGGCACCGCCTAGTTGGTCAGAAAGTGGAGACAGCTGTCGTTCACGGCTGTGCCCAGTTTTGCCTTTTTTTCATTTTGGTGGTAAGAGGACTTCAGTATCACTTTGTTCCACTGACTCAGAAGTATTTTTTAGACCTCGAGACAAGAGGGATTTATAATTTCTCTCGTCAGTTCTTGTTCTACCCATTGGTCTCCTCCCAGCTGGGCACCTACATAAAACCTTGTTAGATGATCATTTTGGTGGATTCGTTGATCAAACCCTTTTAAAGTCCGAAGGTTGTATCTGCATTCCCATTCTTTCGGTCACTACCTAGACCTTGTTGTCATTGGTTGAATGGTAGATAGACTGGTAAATTGCAGTCTTTGTCTTCTGACTCAGCTCTCTGTTCACCACAAAGATGTGGTCCAACACCCACATTACCGGTGATACCACACCAATCCACCTGTCCATCTCATCATACATCTTTCCATTACTTGTAAATGAAATGCCCTTATGCATGTTTAAACTGCAAAATGTCACATTTTTTTTGGCATAAACAGGCCATTTTTCACTGATTTTAAAGGTATCATGATGGTGTTCAGATGGTGACCCCTAAATGAAGCACCTGGAAGAAGAAGAAGAAATTCATGGTGTTCAAATAACTTTATCAACAGAAACTTGATGAATAAGTAACAATATGTATGACACACAGATAGCTGGTGTAGGAGCCTTTCGAGTTCATCTTGAGTGTTGGCTTGACTAATGAACTGAAAGTGATCCAGATTTGTGTCTGTCTGTTTACAAGGCTGATTCCGGAGTCTCCTCACTGGTTAGCATTTAAAGGCCGCTAGAAGGAAGCAAAACTCTTGTTAAGGTCAGCTGCTCTGGGAAATAAAGTGGAATTTCCTCATAACTTCTTTGGCTCAGCAAATGTAAGACCTCAGACCTCAGCCTTGTTCTACTGGTACCATAATAAACTACACTTGCCATGGTAATGAGTTTTCTGTGTGGCAGGTTGAACAACCTGAACAATCTCGACATGTGAACATCTCTGGTTACCTGAGTCTGCTAAGGAACACGACCACTCGAAATATCAAACTCATTGTGTGGTTTCTCTGGTGAGTTAAAGTCTTCCTCACTGCAAGTGCTTTCAAGGACAGATTTTAGGACTGATTTATTGCTAGCAATAGCATTATTGATAGCTTCATGACTCTAGAGGAAGACAGTTAAAAAGTATTGATTCATATCTTAAAGGTTACTAACATTATTAACATCTCAGTCTCTGAGTGATGCTGACAGGATTCCTTTTTTAAAGATTTGTTTTCTTGTTTGCAGGTTTTCTTTGAATGTGAGCTACTTCAGATTGCAATTCCATATGTCTACTCTCTCCGGCAACCCCTTCCTGAACCACTTCTTAATGGCACTGAATGAGATCCCAGCATGCTTTTCCACCTGGCTGACTGCAAAAACGCTTCCTCGTCGCTTATCCTTTACTGGCATCTCCCTGCTGGGGGCGCTGGCAGTCTTACTCATCAAGATCGCTCTGTATAGTCAGTGAAACCCCTATGAGCTAATCTTCCACTGCTCTCCTTTTCTTTCTTTCTTTTGGAAATGTTCATTTTGTTGAAAAATAAAATGATCAATGAAACAAACTTTTTTAACACACAATTGTTTGCTGGTTAAAGCCTCCTAGTAGTGAAAGTTTTCATTTGGAGCCTATTCCAGCTGATACATGGTGAGAAGCAGGGTACACCCTGGATACCACTGGGCTAACACTGAGAGACAGACTATCATACACACTCACTGATGGACAGTTTTCTAGAGTTGCTGTCCTATAAACTCAAATATCCCAAAATATCTCTCATTGTGCACATACCTTCAACATATTGAGAAATCCATTGCTGGAAATGCTTAATTCCAAATGCTAATGGACAGTGTTTAAGGGAGGAGGAAAATGCTTGCCCAGAGCTTAATGTTTTAAAAAGATTTACTTCTCTCTTCATGAGCTTACAGCCCTTCTTCTCCCTTCAGAGCTCACCCTCTTCCTGGTGCCATTGCGTACATTTTCAGTTCTGGATGCTGAAAGGATTTTACACCTCTTCACCGGAGAGCTGTGTCCCATGGTCATCAGAAATATGATGATGTCGCCCGCTGCCTTCTTCTCCAGAGTGGGGTCCCCATATCTGCTGCAGCTGGGTGAGATATTTGGCCCGCCTTTTTCTTCCGGAGTCCCTCGGAAAGCTGCTTTCTGACACCACCGACCAGATGCAAGTCATCCAGAAGTAAGCCTGTCCAACCACACTACACTGCTTACTGATTATAGTGGTTATGCTGCTTTTGCAGGGTGTGCATTTAGGCATGTTAATGTTTGAACTGTAGAAATACCACAAGTGAATTGTGGAAAAGTATGACTGGAGAAAATGCACCATGTGGCTTGATTGTTTACAGTACTATACTTGGGTCTGTATCAATGTAAAGACTTGTGGTAACGCCTTCTGTCCAGCATGAATTCAATTTTAGTCATCACAGGGTGCGCAAAACCATAATGCATAGCTATATAATACTGCCCTGCTTAGCTTAGACAAGAGCACAGGAAGATCTTTGCACAGAGCAAGCAACAATCAGTAGAGACAAAATAGAAACAAAATGAATATATACAATTTATTTTTTAAAGAAATATAGAAAATATAGGTGGGTATAATGCATACCAAAAAAAACCCTAAAATATAAAAAAATGAAAGCCATCCCAAATGTATTGCATATTTGTAGAATATACACAGTTTAATACTTTCCTCATTTGGTTTCCAGGTTCAAGTGGACAGGAATCTGTCCCCAAAAGGATGATGGGAAATCAGCTGAAGACCAGATATCAGCTGATGGCAAGGCTTCTCTATCAGAGATCACCTGCTGGCTTTTAAAACTCCTGATGCAGAAGTGAACTGATGCTAAATTGCCTTCCGTTCCAAATAATTAGTTATTAATCCTTATCCAGTCCATTTTGACTGGATGCTAGTGTTCTTTATTCTCTTCAACATCTGCAATCACAATGTTTTCCACGTAAATTAAATTTAAATTTTTTTATACACTTTATTGTTTTATATTTTTTGAAACTATACAGTACCTACCTCATCATGTATAAAGGCCCCAGCCAAGACTCTTGATGCTGTGAGGCCGTAGTGTTAATCACTAGAAAAACCACTTTCATATTCGTCCTCAGCAGGAACATGAGTGTGGAAACAAACAAAAAAAAACCCATAAAATTTAAATTTCAGGTGAAATTACTTTTGAATGTTAGTAGTTTGTGTGGTTGCCAGAATTATGAGATTTTGAATTTGTTTTTTTAAACCAAATACACAAGCACTGAAGCCAAATAATGAAGCCTTTGAATCAGGAGGGATGATATTTAGATGTGGGGGTGGAGTGCTTGCATTGCAAGCTGATGCTTTGCTTTGACCTTTGTTAACATACAATATATTGCCAAACGTATTCATTTGTCTGACTTCACACACATGAATTTGAGTGACATCCCATTCTTAATCTATAGGGTTTAATATGATGTCAGCCCGCCATTTGCAGCTTTAACAGCTTCAAATCTTCTGGGAAGGATTTCCACAAGGTTTAGGAGTATGTTTATGGGAATTTTTGACCATTCTTCCAGAAGCGCATTTGTGAGGTCAGACTGATGTTGGATGAGAAGGCCTGGCTCACAGTCTCCGCTCCAATTCACCCCAAAGGTGTTCTTTCAGGTTGAGGTCAGGACTGTGCAGGCGAGTCAAGTTCTTCCTCACCAACCTCACTCATCCATGTCTTTGTGGGCCTGCTTTGTGCACTGGTGTGCAGACATGTGGGAACAGGAAGGGACCATCCCCATGCTGTTCACACAAACTTGGGAGCATGAAATTGTCCGAAATATCTTGGTATGCTGAATCATTAAGAGTTTCTTTCACTGGAACAAATGGCTGAGCTCAACTCCTATAGAACAACCCCACACCATAATCCCTCCTCCACCAAACCATACACTTGGCCCAGTGCACTCAGACAAGTACAGTTGTCCTGACAACTGCCAAACCCAGACTCTTTCATCAGATTGCCAGATGGAGAAGTGTGATTTGTCAATCCAGAGAACATGACTCCACTGCTCTATAGTCCAGTGGTGGCTGCATCCATCACTGTGCATTGTGCTTGGTGATGTAAGGCTTGGATGCAGGTGCTTGGCCATGGAAACCCATTTCAGGACTGGACCTGTTGGACAGGTGGCATCCTATCACGGTACCACACTGAAATTAATGGAGCTCCTAAGAGCGACACATTCTTTCATCAATGTTTGTAGTAGCAGTACCTGCATAACTAGGTGCTTGGTTTTATACACATGTGGCCATGGAAGTGATTGGAACTCCTGAATTCAGTAATTTGGATGGATGAATGAATACTTTTGTCAGTATAGCATTTGTGTGTGTAGACTGTCCGTCATCCAGATCAAAAGGCACCTAGACGTCTTTAAAACTGTTTTTGAAGATGTTTCACCTTATATCCAAGAGGCTTCTTCAGTTCTAAACCAAATGGTGCAGAGTCCCAGGTATTTAAACCCTAGTGGGGGCTATCCTCTTTGGCGGTGGTTGTTGACCCACTATTAATCATGTGTGTCGTCACAGGGACTGAGAAGACAGATGGTTTGAAAGAGTAGTAAAAGAGGCCTAGAGAACCCATGCAGACATCGGGAGAGCATGCAAACTCCACACAGAAAGGCCAGATGATGGATTCAAACCGAGGACCTTCTTGCTGCTAGACAACAGTACCACCTCTGATTTGTTGTTAGAATGTTGTTAGCCTGTTGTTAGTTGTTAGCAAAAATTTGACTTTTATTGTGTGCATTATGTGTGTGTGTGTTGTATAATTATGTGTGATTAAATAAATGAATGAGCAAATCAAAAGTGGCTTCCCAAAGATGATTACATCTTCACAGGGCTGCTGCAGCCTGATTCTGAATTTCTGGTTTTATGTGGTTTGACTGGGAACCACATAACTGTCTCATACTGTTATGTGACAACTGGGAAAAAAAGATTTTTGACCAAACTTTAGGCCTGAAATAAGCAATGTTCTTAACACAATGAAAATAGAAAAAATCTGTGTATGCCTTATGGCAGTGAAAAACAGCAAAACAAAGCTTTAGAAGAAAAATAGCTACAAAGAAAACATTTTCAATGTTTATAAAAAAAAAAGAAGAAGCAGAAGACTGTACAAATCGTTGTTGCAAATAAATGCTTATCAGAAAAGGCATTTATTTGGAAAATCGCTCAACCGGAAGTCGCCTTTTTTGATTTGGCTGCACTGAGGCTGCGCACAGCAGTCAGCTCCAGTCTTGTGTGTGTGTGTGTTTGGGGCAGGGCAGCAGCGTTGTTCAAAGCGTACGGTGAAGAAGCTGCGTTTTTCATGGAAAACAGTTTGAGTATCTGCTGATAAATCAGTCCGAGAGGAGGAAGAGGAAAGAGAGAGGGGGAGGAAAAAGCAGCAGAGGAGAAGAAACGACAGAGGAGAAGAGGAGGGGGACTAGGAGGAGGGGGAAAAAAAGATCGGGACAGAAGAAAATGCCGCAGATTTGACTGAAAAGGTAAGAAAACGTGCGGGGTTAATAGTTGCCGTTATGGTTCTCAGAGCTGCCGAGCCTGGGCTGGTCGAGGTTGCGGTGAGGGAGGCTTACAGCTGCAGCAGCCGCAGTGTGCAGCTGCTGCATGTAGGTCATTGTGTCTGTGGGCCGAGCCGAACCAAGCCGAGACACACCGAGCTGGGCCGGGCAAAAGCATGAAGGTGAAGCCACAGCAGCAGCAGGAGGACACACCGAGTGGTGCTGCAGTAACCAAATCATTTGTCCCCACAAACACTTAATCTGCTGTGACTGCTGCAAATGACACAATGAGCAGCTTTGTGTCAGATGAGAGAAATCAACAGAAACTGTTGATTTCACGGACAGCAGAAAGTAAGAACCCGGCAGTTCTGCCACAACATTTCCAGTCAAATTTATTTAAATCCTGATTGTTGTGCGTCAACATGTGACTTCTTGTTGCCTCCAGATTGTATGTGCAGGAGCACAGACAGTACAAACAGACTTTTCACGTGAAAAGACCAGTATTGTTATAGATTTGACTGAACGTGTCTGACAGGAAGGAACTGACTGATAAAACAGGTATTAATAATAATACCACAAACAAAAGACTGAGAATAACAACTGCAAGATAAAAGCCTGTATTCCACATCATGGTGTAAGTTATATTATGACACTCAGCATGCATACTGAACTGTGTACACTACACACAACACTAAAATTAAAGGAGTGCAAACCAGTGTTAAAGCTGGCACGGGTGTGATTATTGTGTCTCAAATTACAAGCAACAGAAAGCAGCTTTAACGGTGGAAAATAAAAATGAACTAACTTTACAAAAACACTGAAATGGAATGAAAAAATGAGTATTTTTCTGGCCCTGCGTCCTTCCAAAGTCCTACAATTGACTGACAAAGCCGAACTAGTGGTTTAGAGGAGCAGAGGATTTAATGGGACGGTGCCAGGCACTAAATGAAAAAGCCGTGAAAACGGTGCAAACTGTAGGATGGGGGTAAAAATCAACACAGATGTTAAATCGGTCGATAAGCTGACAGAAATACAAACCGACTGATTTACTGGCCGACTGCTTGAAAACCGCGCTGACACGCCGACGAAACGGGCAGTAAATCACAGGCTGAGCCGGAGCCAAGAATCTGAATCAGCGCCAGCTGAGAGAAAATCCGTGGAAAATCGCTGCGCTGCTTCAGCGATGCTACTTTAACACTTCAGCTGGGCTTTTGCTCTGCGTCCGCTGGGCTACAGGGAACGGTTTGTTGTGGCCCCGTAGCTGTTTTTATCACCCGTACCTGCTGCTGCTTTGTCCTGGACCCTCTTGAGCCAGCGGGGTTTCTGAACTCTCACGGTTTAATATCTCTGGTTACTGTTCATTGAGATTCATGTCTGAGTCTGTCGTCTGATTACGAAGGTTTGAAATTGTGGTCTGGTGTTTAGAGTTTACTGTCGACTGTGTGCAACTGTGGCCCAATTTCCACTAACTTGATCTGTGTTGCTCAGACTGCATTGGACTGAAGGAGGAGCCGTTATATTGAAAGCATCTCATCAGTGCCAACAAAGACAGAAGTTGCCATTTCTGTGCGCCAGACTCTCTGAGTGTGCATGTGAGCATGCTGAAGACACTGGAGGGGGAACAAATGCAAGTGTTTTTCTGTTTTTACAGATGTCCAGTCTCACAATGGAAGCGACCACCATCCTCCCCATTCTCAAGAAGAAACTGGCCTTCTTGTCAGGTAAAACACTTTGATTAAAAAGCACATGTTTTGCTAGCATCGTCCCAGTTAACGTGCTGTTTGTGCAGTAATCCGATTCCTCCCCTCTCCTGTCACTCTTCAGGGGGCAAAGACCGGCGCAGTGGTCTGATCCTGACCATCCCTCTCAGTTCTGATCAGACCAGCATGGAGGAGCTTAGCGCCACACTGGACTACCTGCTTAGCATCCCAAGGTACAAGCACAGACACAGTTAAGCACAGGCTGGAGCAGTTTTGTCACCTGAAGACTGTTTAGTTTAAGTTTTAATACCTTTGGACGTGGTTGTCAGCGAGGAGCTGCAGGATCTGAACCCTCTGGCTTGAGTTTACAAGCCCAGCGTGTTCAGATTTGCTGCAAAAAGCTTAAACAATTCATTAAGCATTGCTATTTTTCAGCCCGTCCTTTTGAGCTCCTCGGCACGATATGACAGCTGTAATTCTTGGCAGTTCGACAGGTGATTCAGTCACTTTTCCATTTCTGGACTCTTCAGCTCCCACTTCAGTTCTTCCAAAACACATTGGATGAGCTGTTTAAACTCCTGCAGGTTGTTTATAGCTGACAGACTTTATAATTGGACTTGAAAATCTCACCGTGCAGCATCCAGGAGTCAAAAGTATATGTGATGCTGAGAATGTGTGAATGTTACATGCTCAAATGTAAATCAGGAAAAGCTACCAACTCCATAGACTCGGGCTTTATTTCTGTTGCTGTTTATACTGGTGAGGATAACAAAGTAACCTCAGCAGCAGCAGCTTGGTGAGCTGGCTACCCAAATATTGTCCAAACAGGAAACTGTATATGTAAATGATGCCGTGCTGTGTGCGCTGGTAGTAACACACCCTGTCTCTGTGTCAGTGAGAAGTGTAAGGCTCGGGGCTTCACTGTTATTGTGGATGGACGGAAGTCTCAGTGGAACATTGTGAAGACTGTGGTGCTCATGTTGCAGGTACAAACACATTTAAAATCCCTCCAGGCAAAAAACTGCATTACTGCATTACTGCCTTGGCTGGCGCGGGTGTGTTTTTTAAAAGCCGAGGGCTAATGAAGGTATTGATTCTGTTTCAGAACGTGATCCCAGCCGAAGTGTCGCTGGTCTGCGTGGTGAAGCCGGATGAATTCTGGGACAAGAAGGTTACACACTTCTGCTTCTGGAAGGAGAAGGACCGCCTGGGCTTTGAGGTGAGTCTCTCAGCTGCTGCTTGCCACATTGCTTCAGGGCGAACGAGCTTACGGGGGTCGACTTCACACTTGAAGTGTCCCCTCTGCAGTGAAGTGTGTTTGTGGATTTTGACGATTTGTACCTTACATGAGAAGCAGTCATTTCTGCCTTTCGTGAACTAGAGATTTTCTCTTTCTTGGGCCATTTTAAACTGAAGTGGTTGGAGTGTGAAAAGCATTTCTTGTAAACCTCAGGTTATTAGAGCGAGGTTTGGTTCCCTGTCACTGCTCCAACTTTCCATGTGAAAGCTGCACATTTATCTTGCATCCTTAAGAAGGCAGCAGAGAGACTGAGAGTTTAAATTCTTTCTTCTTTCCTTTTTGCCATGTTATGGCTCTTGGTGTCCGTTTTGAGAGACAATGACACCTCTCAGGATGATAACTAAATGAAATTGGTGATGCAAAGCTCTGGATTTAGATTTCTGTAGTCAGTCAGGCTGACAGTCACCGTTTCAGTCTGAAGTCCATCGAAAGTCAGTTTGATTCCCACGTTTAGACGTTAACTTCAAGATCAAGTGCTGTTGCCCACAGCTCTCGAGAGGACCTAACTCCTGTTTATCTGCTTGTTTGCTTCGTTTTACACTTGCAGCTGTTAAATTTGCATGTCAGGATACCTGCTTGTAGGAAATAACATCTGCTTGTGTGCGTGTTTTATCATGCTCACAATTTTATGACAGAAATCTAAGGCCACACATTAGTGTCAGGGCGGTACTTTGCCAACTGTGCACATTCCCATTCACCTCAGCTGCACTTTGTGCGCACGTTGACATGCTAAACTGAGGTGGCGGTTTTGGTTGACTGGACTTCAGACAAAAGTTTGTATCAGTTCAACTGCAACACCTAATGGATGAAACGGCTGCTTTTACATGGAGAAGTTGGACAAGTCATTTTTTTAATTAAAAAATTTCCCCTCTTGATTTCGCTTTAAAACGCGTACCCTTCTGATCTTTGTCACCTGATATCAGAGAGTAACTGTACCGGTTATAATAACCTTGAGCATCATTAACTGTCCTGAGTGCTGCTGGAAACCTGAGACAGGATCAATCGAGTGTGTGTCTGTGCTTGCGCGTGAGTGTGTTTGTGTGTCTGCCTCCTCCCTTATTACAACAGATGGTTTTACCGACAGAGATCAGTAGTCATTGTGACCCAGATTTCCACAGCCACGTTGGCTCCTCTATTGTTGCCATGGTAACTGGAGCAAGTTGGCTGATCTGTATCGACTTGATAGTAGTTGAATAAAGATAATCCATCACAGCCAGTGTTAAGATGACTTTATTTTTGTGGTGTTATTGGAGCTTTTCTTTGGTGGTTCTGAGTGCAAGAAAACGCCCTGGTGGTGCGTTTAAGGACGTGCCGACATTTCAGAAGTCGGCTCAGGAACAACAGGAACTGCTGAAAGAATATCGTCAGGAAAAAGAGTTGCTGTTCTCATGTAATTGTGGTTTTGCACTTGTTTAGCTAAACCTATAATGCATTTGTTACACTGTCATATCAGTTTTTAATCTTTAATTCTTCAAGCGTTGTCCTCAAAGTTGAGAGAAGTTTTAAGTGCGTATCTGCCCAGTTTACTCACACACACACACACACACACACACACACACACACACACACACACACACACACACACACACACACACACACACACACACACACACACACACAAGGGAAGAATGCCTCTTAGGTGAT
>VOQJ01002666.1:34674-47889 GCA_015052665.1 Apistogramma diplotaenia
TATTCGACGTTCTAAAAACTTCCTCACCACCTCATTCTCCTCTGCCCCCCCCCCCCCCCCCCCAAAAAAAACCCCCAAACAAAAACATCTCTGACTTTTCCTTTACAGATTGTTTAAATATGGATATTAAGAGCCCTCAATTCACAAGACAAAGAACAGAAGTAAAACAAATCATCTTGGTTAATGTCATCAAAAATGCAAAAGACTGCAGAAGGAAAATCTGAACTCCTGCCACTATTCTGCCTAATTATCTTTCTTAATAAATTATTATTTATGAGTCAGGGTAAGCACTACTGAGCCTGCAAATACACCTGCTTCATGTTTCTGTGGCTGCGGAGGAAATAAGTCTGAGAAAATACCCCAGATGAACATTACAATTCTGCGATGCTGAGTTGACTCTTTAGGAATGACAATACAAGTATGTATCATTCTTATATAAGGCAATTTGTCCACTGGTGTGACACAAACCACTTAATACTGAATGTAAAACAGGTCAGAAACATAATTTAAACTGTTTTTGATAAAAACCCGTCACACCCTAACTGTAAAATCAAGTAACAGCTGATCTAAAATCCCGACCAACGGGGTAGGCTACTTTCTTTGAACCCAAAGACATTTCAGTGCTAATCGTTATATGATGGGAGGGGAAATGATTTCCCAGCTCAGTCACTCCCTGCTCTGTAGACCCTCCTATGGGGCCACAGAGAAAATCAACTTGAACCAAACCACGCCCCCGTGTTTTATTCTGGGTAACTTATCAGCGCCTGCATGCTCAATGCTCTGCAAAGTAGACCCAGCAGGAGGAGAACGAGGAACCCATGCAGACAAACATCCGATCCAAAACGCCTATTCACTCGTGTGGACATTAAACTCTGCAGTTCTGACAGGATGGATTTCTTAGACCGCGGATACCTGGAAGCGCGGTCTCCTTATGATTACACCTTTAATTTTTGGAATGACTACCTCGGGCTGTCGACACTTGTCGCCAAAAATAAGATCAACAGTCCGCCCTGCAGCCCAAACTCTATTACCGAGTCTCTTAAAGCGACTTTGGGGCTGGAGGATGATTCCCCGGTGTGCTCCTGCGTAATTGGGCACGGCAGGGACAACGACGGACCCTTGGACTGCTACTGCGCGGCCCCGGGCTCCCCGCCAATCTCCATCTATGATCTCAAGGAACGCATCTCGCTTCTCAGGCCATACGAGCACCTCGCTGGTGATTCGCAGCTGGGGGACAGAGATTCACCCCCATACAAGGGAAGCTTCGCTGGCTTCGACCTGCTCACCATGGAGCGAAGACGCAAACAGACTCAGAGAGGCAAACCGGAGCCGAAAGTGTGCGTCTTTTGTCGGAATAACGGCGCACCCGAGGAGGTTTACGGTACCCATATCCTGAAGACAGCGGACGGCAGAGTCCTTTGCCCCATCCTCCGGGCATACACTTGCCCCCTCTGCAGTGCCAACGGTGACAATGCGCACACCATCAAGTACTGCCCGCTTTCTAAAGACCAGCCGAGCCAGAGAGTGGCAAAGGGAGGCAGAGCGATTGGCAAACGGCTGAAAATTTTCTAAGCGAGCAGATGAAGTTAATGAAGTTTGAGCTGCACTGTCTGAAATTACTAATGTGTATGGCGGTAATTTTTGCTCCATTTCACGCACAAGACAAGTCTGGAAAAAAAAACGATTTGAAGAAAATGAGATTTTTTTTTCTGTATGCCACTGCTTCATTTCTAACGTTTCTGTCTATACTGTAACTGTGGGCACATAGTTTACACTTGGACGTACTGCGCGTAATATAACCCCCAGCACTCTTTAAGGACTAGGTAATTAAAAAGAAAAGAAAAAGAACCAAAGTACTGTACAGATCGACCTGTGAATGACCGCCTTCATGCTATAATCAGAAGTTGCTGTGGTTCAAGTAATGCAGTGCCAGTGCAAACAGCCCAGAGTGCCAGCAGAGCTGCTCTGGGTTCATGACTTGCCAACATAAATGAATATGCAGCGCTCCTGATATGAGGTGAATGTTTAGTCCCACAGTCCATTGGCCCATGGATGTAAGAAGTGTGCCAGGTGCAAGATCAGCCTCTTTATATCCTGCACATTTTTTTCCCCAGAGAGATAAATGTTTTCTACCAAAGGAATACACTTTTGTATCGCAACTTAGCCTAAAGGTAATTTTCTGTATTGTTTCTACGTCGCTGATGTCTGATATTCTTTGTGATTTCGTGTAAATAGGCATCTCACAGATTCCAACTGAATGTAAAAACACTGGAGGGGAGATCTGACTCGCCTTTCAGCTGCAAACACTGCAAGTCTCATTTCTGTCTCATAGTTCAAAAACACACGCTGACTTGTTTTCCACGTGGAAATGTGCACCTACGATTCTTGTAAATGTATTAACGATTTTAGCAATGAAAAGCCTGACATTCCAAAGTCTCTATCTGTCAACTAAAATGTTTTATGTACTTATTTTTACCTTATGTACCACTGGGAAATATATTCGCTGTAAATCTGAATAAACACGTAATTTGCAGTTTTCTTTGACTATATGAGACTTGAGCCGCATGATCCGTGACTCAGTCACTTGGTTGTGGTAGCTACAGGTAAAGCCTGTGGCAGACGATGACAACATCATCTTAAGTTGTCAAAGGTGGGGAAAAAAAGAAACGTTTACACAACCACGGATCGCCAGCTGCCACATTGACAAGCGATGCAACGGTGCCACCTAGTGTTCAAAGCCTTGAATGTCCATATCACGAAAAGGTTTTTAAATGTTTTCACTAAATGGATACAACTGTGTGATATAATGCAACACTGCAAACGTGAGTCATGCATTATTTTGGGTTTTATCATCATAAAACCCCCAAAAATTTCTAGGTGCATCTTTTAAAGTTATTCCATGTTCATTATGGAATAAGTACTGCTCAAACGGGCAGGCAGGTGCACCAAATCTCTCTGATCCCACTCAGGCTATATGGAGAACATCCAGCCATTTTCTTCCTCTGATGCCTTTAAGGGTCACGGGGTGGGCTGGGGTGGGTCAGGGGTGCTGGAGCCTATGCCAGATGCCATAGGGCCAGAGGCAGGGCACACCCTGCACAGTTTGCCAGCCTGTTGCAGGGCTAAAGACAGAATAGTATTGTTTTTCACTTCCAGCAAGGAGGTTCTGAGTTTTTCTGCCTGTGGATCTTTTGCTAGGAGGATTTGTCAGAAAGATTAATCATAGATTTGTATGAAAATCAGAATTCAAAGCGAGTTTGGATCCAGGAGTTTTTGAAAGGATTATTTACTGTTGTGTGTTAGAATAACATTTAATTTGAAAATTTCAATTGAAAAAATAGTTTGTATAAAGTTTTCACAAATAGGTTAAATTGAAATCTGACACATTGGAAGACACTGCTTTGATGTTCTCAAGAAAATACAGTACCAGTCAAAAGCTGAGTGTGTCCAAACCTTTGACCAGTACTGTAATGAATCCAGGGACTCAGTTCATGTGGGGTGTGGAGGGAAGTTTGAGCACTGGTGGAGGAATACAGTTTAAGACTGTTGTTTGTTGATTGAGTGACAACTTTAAATATGCAATTATTAAGAAATTGATTGATTGTATTGACTGATAAACAAAAAAACAACACTCCTAGAAGTTCTTTTGACTTTGGCGTTTTGACTTGTCATGGTTGATGCAGCTGGTAATATCATTAACAATTGCTGTGTTCAACTATCCCAGTGAGCCATGACAGGACAAAAACAGCAAAAGGAGTTCAGTCATTATAAATGATTTGCATTTTATGTAAATGTTTCATCGACATCATATTTTGTTCACAGACCTTTAAGCCGAGAGCGTTTTATTTGCAAAGTGCAAAAAAATAGCACCAATAACATTTTTTAAATATATAATCTTGTTTTACAAATCAATTCGAACATCATTTAATCAGACAGTTAAACTGATAATCCAACTAACCATGGCTGGGACTTGGACATTAGATTTGCACTCTGTGCATCTCCCTGTGTAACAGTGCTTATCTGCTTCACACTTGGGAATAAAGAATGTAAAGCAAAGTCTCATCAGCATTTATTAGAAACTACTATGCAGGGTTAGGGTTACTTGCAGTCTAAACAATGAAGTAGTCAGAGATACAAAAATAAGTTTAATCCTTTTGATTGCTAATATCAAGTGTTCTGTTCCCCTGCAATGAAGGCCGCATGCTGTCACCTAGTGGCACGATGTAGCTTATGGTACGAACACACCAGATTTTGTTCCCAAGCAGAAATTTCAGCAACTTGTGAACTTTTGTTTAAATTTTTAATTTTATGTGTATTTTTTTAAAAACAAAATTTGTTCCACACCTTGCTGACATCGGTAGAAACATCCTCTATGACAAAACAGAAATGTTTTGCTTTGATGAGCATTTAACACGAGCAGGAATCATAACCGTTCTCTGGATCAGCTTGATGGCATTTTTAAAGCAAATATTAAGGCTGATTAGGCACAAACTCAGACTCATCTCTGCGTGTTAAACAGCAGGAGGGTTTTTGTGTGTCAGCAGATCCAGATACTGTAGCACCTTCTTCTTCAGTGGTGTCTCCCACACTCGCCGTCAGAGCCAGGACGGCTCAAGAACATCCGTGACTCATCAATTTGCGATCTAATTAGATCAAACAGATACGTCTAGAGACTCTGGAAACAACAGCAGTATAAGGACACTGTAGAAGAGTGTGTATCTCTACCAAAGGTCATTCACAGCAATGCAGATGACAGTTAAGAAAGAAAGCAATTTAGAGGAAAACTAGATAAAATTTTTTTGTTAAATATCTCAAAAGCAGTAAACCAGCAATGATTCATGTGTCCAACATTCAGTTTGCAAGAAATTCATATTATTTTGATAAATTTAGTGGGCACAAATCTACCATAGATCCTTGTGTTGTAATCTGTATATTAACGTCCATAGTAATTAATACACATTGTTCCCTGTACCATTAAATGCTTTAAAAGCCTGGTTGTTAATGCCTGGTGGTGTATGCCCCCTTATCCTCTGACTGGGTTGGGGAGAAGCTTTTGTTTCAAGACATTTTCATATGTTTTCCCAGGTTTCTTTTGGACTTTATGTATGCAAATACAATGCATGAGCGATGCAATGGATTCTGCACTGGCATCATAAAGTAAAGTTAAAAAACCCCTTTGGGAATGTAACGAGGGATAACAGTAACTGATTTCAAAGCCATTTTGGGAGCAGATTAAATAAAAATCTGCCCTACCGCACCTTCACTGCCTGCCGCGGCTGAGAGGGAATCTCAAAACCAAGCTGCTCTGTCTTCACTGCAGCAGTCTGCTATTGGCCTGGTGAACGCTGACAGCGCTGATGTTTCTCTGTGGTGGAGGGGGGTGAGCTGGCTGACTCTATAAAAGCTCAGGATCTGCAGCATCACTGAACTGGTGCAGTGCAAAAACGCTCGCTCATCCACACCGATGGTGTGCAGAACAAGGGGGACATAAAAAAAAAACCTTCTGAAACTAAAACATACATTTCCTTTTCTTAAACAAACAAAAAAATCCACAACAAAAAGTCATCATGAGCTACGATTCCTTCTACTCCACCCGCCGCCCTTGGGACAGCTACAAAGGCTCCCGAACCACCACTAGATCTTCCATGTCTTCCTCTTTCTACTCTTCTTCACGAGCTCCTCCATCTGGGAAGAGGAACCTAAGAATCTCCTCCTCTTTCCTCCCAGATGGATCTCAAAGGATGGACCTGGCTCAGGCCAGCTCTCTAAACACAGAGCTGTTGGGCCTGCGCTCCCAGGAGAGGGCACAGCTTGTGGACCTGAATGACCGATTCGCCACCTACATCGAGAAGGTGAGGCACCTGGAGCTGCAGAACCGAGCTCTGCTGGCTGAGCTAGATGCGCTAAAAAGGCGGCAGAACGACCCATCTCGTCTGCAGGCACTCTATGAAGGGGAGGCGCGGAGTTTGAGGGCCATGATTGACTCAGAGAACGGGGACAAGATGAGGATGGAGGCGGAGAGGGACTACCTGCGTGATGTGTATGAGCAGATGAAGGAACGCTATGAGGAGGAGGCGAGACAGCGTATGGATGCTGAGGAGGCCCTGCAGAGGGCCAAAGATGAAGCGAGCAGGGCCGTGGTCTACAACTGTGATGCAGAAGCCGCTGTGGCCTCCCTGTGTGACGAGATGGTGTTCCTGAAGAAAGTCTTTGCAGAGGAGCAAGCAGAGCTGCAGGCCCAGTTGCAGGTGGCGAACATAAGCATAGATGTGGAGGTGTCCCGGCCTGACCTGTCCACCGCGCTGCGAGACATCCGGGCTCAATACGAGCGGCTGGCACACAAGAACATGCAGGCCGCTGAGGAGTGGTACCAGAGCAAGTTTGCAAGCGTGGCGGAGATGGCCAGCAAAAACAACGAGGCCGTACACGCCATCCGGGAGGAGACCATGGAGTACCGGAGACTGCTCCAGTCCCGCTCCTCAGAGATTGAGGCCCTTCGGAATGTCATCGACTCCCTGAATAAACAACTGGAGGATCTGGAAGAAACGCAGGCGAAGGAGGTAGCAAAGTATCAGGTGAGGCACAGAACCAGGGAAATTAGGGACAGTGTGATTTTGGCCTGCAGAGGGAACTGTAGCTTGTTGTCAGCCTTATTGTCAAATATGCATTTTAGTTTCTCCTTCCTTTAGCTATTTTTAGAGCCTGTCTTCTGAAAGAGTGCAACAGAAAGCTGGTGTTTACACTGTTACAGGGTCGACTAGTGCAGCCAAAATTAAAGGAGACTCTCACGACATGTATATGTAGTCGTTTTGCAGTCAAAATAAAATGGGAGAGCACATCAAAGCTGCAAACACATAGAAAAAGCAGCTCTTTTTAACCATTTCCCTGTTTGAAACAAATTGTTAATAACTGACATTTGACAACTGAACTGTTTTTTATTTGATCTTTGGTTTTATAGATTAGGATAAGTGAACTGGAGCAGGATATTGCTGAAGCTAAGCAGGAGATGGCCCGCTACCTGAGAGAGTATCAAGACCTTCTCAATGTGAAGATGGCCCTTGACATTGAAATTGCAGCATACAGGTGAGACGCAGGCTTTCCCTGCTCATTTACACCAGCAGGGTTTATCTTAAATAAACCTTTATGATCTTAATATTGTTTTTGTTTCCTTACTTCAACGACGTACATATTCAAAGATATAAACAGTAACAATCTGTTTTCTTTTTCTTCACAGAAAACTCCTGGAGGGGGAGGAGATTCGCCTGGCGTACCCTTCCCTTCCTGGGCTAAATTAAAACCCTAAATCCCACCAATCCGGGCATAAATCTAAATTCTCCCTTCCCATTCATCTTTGAACTGAACATCCTCAAAATCCTTCCCTAACACGACTGCTGTCCCTCCCTCATTTCTTTAACACCCTTCCCTTCCCTTCCCTAGTCCCCCCTTTCTCCACAAAATCCATTTAATCTTCCCAAAACCAAACTGCAAACTAAAGCTCATCTTTCTCAAGATCGCTGCGCCCTTGTGCTAAACAAGAGGTCCACCAGAAGTCCCCCTTCTTCTACACACAGTGACACCACACATCAAATAGAAGACAAACTGCAAAGGGCAGAGTGGCTGCACTGCATTAGTTACATAGACGTGTCGGACAACAGTGTCGTTTTGGCGGAGTTCCTCTCTGACAGACACACATAAAGTCCAAGAGGTGGAGTTAACCATTTGACCCTCTGAACCCTCACTGTGCAAACACTTGACCAATTGTTTGTGAATGAGGATAAATTTAAAAAAAAAAAAACCCTACAACTCTCAGTCCTTGGATTGTATCTGTGTTTGAGCCGATTTTCCACGAGGAACTCTTCCAACCAATTAATGTCCTGCATCCCTGGTTTTGTAGTAGTAGTAGTCATAGTAGTCAGTGAACCAGTAACCTTAAAAGTTTCTTTTCATTATGTTAGAGACTCATTTGTGTCCTTTTTAGTTCGTCTTTCTCTGCATTGACATCCATACAAAAGCTGTAAGCAGCAAATCCGGAGTGAATTTGGGTCTTTCTACCCATCTGGACATTTAAATGCAGTGGAAGATTAACTGTTACTGGTTCCTCCTTATGATCATGCAGTGTGTCTCTGAGCCTATCTACACTAAATTTGTTTTGTCCTGTAAGTTCATTCATAGCTAAACACTGAAACTGAAAGATAACTGCAGGAGCTCCTTGTTGTTTGCTGATCGTAGATCTACGCGGTGCTTTACATCTGTGAAAGTAATACAAAGTCTGCACCATTACACTTGGTGTACCTGTAACAGCCGGCAACAAGCTGAATAAACATATAACACACCTGCAGCACGTTTCAGATTTTTTTGGCTTCCTTTCACACCTACAAGGATATTTAGGCCATGAAAAGCTGAGGCTCACACCCTGACATCTATTACAGGTGCAAGTTAATATACTTTATTTGTTCAGAGGGCAGTTTAGCAGTTCAATGACGCCTTCTAATGTCCAAAATACATTTTAAAACAGGCCAAAACTGATATGTTGTTCAGGCACTTTGGCATTTCAAGGACACTTTACTCTGTGGAATATTACTCTGGTCACAGTCCATAAGTCTTCCAGTCATTTCCCAAAAATTTACTGAGTTAAACATCATTCATTAGCGCCCAAAACAATGCCTCATTTATTTCTATTTTAGGCAAATCGGAAAACTAGAAAGTAAAATGTGCAGGAATGATATACGTGCATGATTAAAAGAATCCCTGCTCTCACTGATTTATGGTTACTAAAACCATAAAGTCTATATAAAGTCCAAAAAGTGGAATCAATAATCAACTTAATTTGGTCAAAAGACCTAATGAAGAAATGAAGCAGATTAAGTTAAGAAGGAGCATAGAATTACATGAAGGTTATCAGTTTTAAGAGAAAGTGCAACTACCATTACAGTAGTTACCTGAGACCAGGTGTTTGTTGTTTTATTTCTGTCACACTTTAGACAACAGTTTTCTTTACTCACAGCTCTCAATGTCACCCACCGACACACAGCGCACTGCACCATTTCCCACTATTCCATGTTCCCGGCAAGTCGTCCGTAGCTGCAATGTGCTGATATACTGCCTTAGCAGGATCATCAGTCACCGGGATGTCACCAGGCATCCTGCTGCTAAACTCTGAAAAAAACACAATACGCATAGTTTTTAAGATGCAGCAAAAACTGAGAGTGGGACTCTCTAACTTAATCATCTGTGTCTAACATTATAACATTTCATACACTTCGTTGGGTGAACCAAAAAAAATGCAATCATTTAAAAGTGCAAGACTCAGAGAGGAGGAACATTACAGAGCCAATATTTAAGTTCATCATCTGTTTCTATCTGAAGAGGAATTCAGTGTACAGAAGTGATTACATCATGTCATGAAGACAACATGTGTAGCAAATAATACGCATTTGAGCCTGCATCTCTTCCTGGGCTCTGATCATGATCATGGCTTCTCCTCAATGAGAAGCTAAAATGATTGCTGGGGATTAAAGTATACTGTTTCAGAAATATCTAGGAATGCAAAACTTGGGTGTTTTTACCTGATACTGTTTTTCAGTTCATGCAATTTTACATTTTCATTAAACTATATAAATATAACAAGTATGGTCTCTTATGGCACACAGAAAACATTTATGAGGAAGCTAAACTTGGAAAATGTGAAATTAATACAAATGAATAATATAAAAACAACTTCAAAGATGAGTTAGCTATCTCCAGATTTACTAATTTACTCTACAGTACTATATACGCTGTAATAAAAAGTTACAAGTGTAAACGAGACTTCGACGGTGAAAACTTTGCTTGTATACCTCCATAAAGGTTTGTCGCATCTACAAACCTTTTGCTGACCTCCAGGCGTCAGTAAACTGTGAGCAACTCGGTCTTTGCTAATCACTTCCGCTGGTCACAGGGCAACAAAATGGCTGCCGTGTCATGTCGATAACAGTTATGCCTCAATGTTAACCCAGACCGCCGGTGCTTTTTATTAAGCGTTACATTTAGCGACTAGGAATCGACACCTGTTACCACATTTCGACGCTGACATGTTCCAGGTGATCGGCGTGAGGAGTGTCCCGGCGGCCCGGCTCTTAGCGCCCAGGAGCGCCGTGCTCGTGGAGGCTGTCCGGGGCCGAAAGTCCCGCACCGACCCGGTAGCCAAGTCCAAACAGGGGCGAATTAAAGTGCCTCCCCCCGTCGATCCGGTGGAGATGGTTGTTCTCAAGGAAAGATACACGGAGTACGAGCTGATCATGAAGGCGCTCCGGTACGTGGAAACCACTGGTTGTTTCTGTTAACGACCTCTCCAGCATTTTTAGTTCAAACACTTAATAATTTATGTTAGTTTGCTAGTTACCTTAATTATTGCGTGATTGCATGGTTCATTTTAAACCTCTTACACACCAAAACATGAATGCTTGGTGTTATGCTTGGTTTCAGCTGACTGGCCTTTTCTAAAGGCTGTGAATTGCTGTCTATATGAAAATATTTGTTTAGATTTGGAGGTAGCACACAGTGTGAATGGAATAGTCAGTTTTCTCTGTGTTTGTCAGTTTCGAGTTTAAGGAGGAGGTTCTGCGAAAGAAGTACGAGGAGGAGACCGGCTCCCAGGCGACGGAGAGGGCGAGGCAGGAGGTTGAGGAGCACCGTTCCCTGATGGCCTGGAACAATGAGGAGAACCTCCGCATCCTCAAAGCCAGGTGAGCAGACTAAATAAAAGCTCAACGAAAATAAATCTCTTTTTGTGTCTTATCACCACGTGTGGAATTGCAGAATTAAATGTTTCCTATTCTAAAAGTGATATGGATATCCTTTCAGAATACTGAGGGTTCAGAAAGAAGCGGAGGAAGTTCAGCGCAAGAAGGTCGAAGCTGCCATTCAGCAGGAACAGGAACAGCAAGAATTCATCAAAGAAAAAGAGAGGGAGATTTTGCAGTTGCAGGTAGGGATTGCTCCAAGCTCCAAATACTGATTCAGAGCTACTGACGTAAACTGATGTTTGCTTTCATCTTCTCACAGGAGGAAGTAAAGAACTTCATCACCATGGAGAACTTAGATCAGCGAATTGAGGAGGCACTGGACAGTCCAAAGAATTACAACTTTGCCATCGACAAAGAAGGGAGAGTTGCGAAACAGACAGCGCTGCAGTGAAACGACTGGCTAATCTGTGAGTGGAGGGGCGACGCACGGACATCCTGCTGACTGCAGTCCGGGTTCAGCTGTCTAATTCGCTCTGGAGTTTTACGACCTTGAAGCTGAGAAATGTTTTTGAAATTTCCAGTGTGGCATGAGAGTGAGGTGACAGTGTCACCATGAGGTCACACGGCCTTTACTTTCCTGATGTCTCCTTTGTCATGTACCATCACCACAACATGTAAACCATTATTGGCATTTGTCATGATTTGTAGAGTAAATAATGTAAACAGTGTTGAAGCTTTTTGAACAGTTTTAAAAAATGACATAAGAACTGGACTTCATTTTTATATTCATTTTGGAGACTAAGGACAGCTACACCGACACGGTCAATAGCTGGTTATGTCGGCTCCATGATGATCACTGCTCCGTGGGTCTGGATGTTGATCCATGCTGTTCTTGTTACCTTGACTGTGCATAAAATTTAATTTGATCTCAATATGCAAATCAGTTAACCTCACAGGTCTGAGGAAGTAAAGTTGCTATTAGGATTCTGTTGTTTTTAATCAAAGAGTTAAACATTTTAATAAAATGTATACATTAAAATAAGTTAACAGTCACTGGCTGTACTGTATATGAATTTAACCCTAAAGCTACAAAACCCTGAACTATATTTGTCTGAGGTACAAAGTATTGATAATTCAGATTAGCTCTACATTTCAAAGCAGCTTCAGCATTAGCCTCATAGCATGATTACCAAACTCATTTTTAAAGTGAATAAACACATTTTTCTACAGTGTTAGCACAGTGGAGTTCGACATATCTCAAGTTGGTCAAAATATGACTATGCGTTTATGCTATGAGGCTAACAATATGTGTTTTTATGCCAAAACTGAAAAAAACACTGACAGAAAAATGTTTAACAGGCTGGAAATATAACCCATGATCTTACCATTCCCAACCCAGCACTTAACTGGATGAGCTAAACCTGCTTCAGGGTGACTGTGAGCAGCTGGCATCCACCAGGATGTGCTCATAATCTTTTCCCACCAAAACAGGAGTTGAAACAGCTGCAGACCTGCCTCCAAACAAATGTTTATCACACAAAAACTGGAGGTCCCAGTCGCAAACATCTTACAGTGTGAGCACAAGGAGCTCTTACTCAAGCAGGACATGCATTTCTTTTATCACTGGATCTCTAAAACTGACACAGAGATGTCAGTTTAAAAAATGCCACCATTTTGCTTTTTCCTGCAAAGACAGGAGAAAATTTAACTTTGGAGTTAATGAGAGATGGTGAGGTTACACCTTACACTCTGAGGCTCCGAGTTTAAATTCTGTAAATGAGTTTTGGAAAATACATTTTCTTACTGAGCACAACCTTAGTTACAATTTGAAGTATAAATGTTTGGGTAGAACATTGTGATGATAACAAGACCTGAAAGAGAAAAATATTTCAAGAATAAAAGATTTGGTGATGATGTCACCACTCTAAAAACTTCCAATACACACCAGTGCAAATTTCAGAAACTTCAACTGTCACTGTTTGAAAAACATAAAAGATATCAAACCGAGTGATACCTGAACAGTCCAAAGTCTTGGGACCCTTTTAAACTTTGATTCTTTTCTCTAACTGAAAGCATGTTAAAGTAGTTACATCTGAAAGTAGTCTGGGTTTGAAGAGGATTTAAAGCTTTCCCCATTCAATTGAATGAGGATAAAAAAAATCATTCATTTGTATTGATTTAATGCAGGCTGCAATCATCATCTACCAGCAAACCCTGCAGTGACTGCTAGAGAAATCAATCTGTTGCCTTTGAATTGGAAAAAATTAATGCTGAAAATATTTTTGGTCATTTTTTATTGATATTATGATCATTTTTGTGAGGGAAAATAAACAAAAATGTCTTCTCAGAGAGAAGAGATGGTAGCATGAAAAGAGGGATTCAAACCAGCAACCCTTGGATGATTAGCCAGCTGCTGTCATGTCTGGGCTTCATCCTGGCCATGTTGCCATGACAACATTCTAAGGCCAGAGAGGACTGTGACTTGATTTCC
>VOQJ01002685.1:6196-19543 GCA_015052665.1 Apistogramma diplotaenia
CGTTTTGTGAAATTACAAAATAAGCGCACTTAAGCAAATGAACGGGATAATTATAGCGTGCATAGATTAGATAGATAGATAGATAGATAGATAGATAGATAGATAGATAGATAGATAGATAGATAGATAGATAGATAGATAGATAGATAGATAGATAGATAGATAGATAGATAGATAGATAGATAGATAGATAGAGTTTTAATGATGAATTACTGGTCGTGAGTCCAAAATCAGTCACGACGCTAAAGCAAGCTTGTTAAAGCAGAAGTCACGACCGTGATCCTGCATCCTGTGCGTGATCTTTGCCTGAAACAATTACTTTTAACGTGTTTATTTTCATAACCTTTCAATGAAACAGCACTACCCTGCGTCCGTCTCAATTAGATATCAAGAAAGTAACTTCATGCATGTGACTAGAAACTCTAAATATAAACATAATGCACATGACCGAAATTGTGTAACAGGGTGCCTTAACAATATAGGCAAGAGTGCGCAAGTGTGCGATTTAGTTGTCACATGGCATGTGAAGGATAAATTGAAGCATAAAAATTTCGACAAAGTAAAATATATGTTTTGTTTTATTTAGAAGCAAAACAGCATCTAGTCCAGGAAAGAGTACCTGATACAGCACAAGCAAAATGAAGGGACCACACAGAGCCCCGAGGAAATATTATTTGTTTTCTTTCTTTACCCACCAGTTCCAGGGTCTGTGAGTCAAGCTAGTGTCTATCATTTGACCAATAAATAAATAAACATCAGTACAAAACAAAGATTTGTACACAATTTTAAATACCTGACAAAATATTAGTCCAGTCACTAAGCATTTGAGATCTCATGCTCTGTGTGATGGAAAGAGCATAATAAATCACAAGAAAAATTAATGACCATTAAAAAAATAAATCAAAGAGTCAAACTGTATTGGATTCAAATCTTTCAACTCCTAACTATTAAACAAACTAAATTTTTCTAATTAGCCTAGTCTGTGCACAGCTAGATTTGTTTGTTTGTACTTTTAATTTCTATTGCAATCCTTTCCAATGACATAACATTAACATAGATTTGTACTGTGAGAAATGAAACCCTAACCCAGTTTTTCCATATTTGTAAGTGCATCTTACACAGCTACCATTTGTTGCAGTCAGTGGGCAGTGCTTGGAGCAACAGTCACTCTCTGTGTCTGCAGGAGAGTAACGGGTGCTATGCCCATCCTGTCAGTCAGCGCTGATTGCGTCGGGCGGGCATGATTCGGAGAGAAGCGGTGCTTTCCCTGGTCATGAGGCGTGTCACTTGGTCTAAAGTGAGTCCGGCCACTGCCTCTCCATTCACCTGCAGGATTTCGTCACCTATGCTGAGGAGGCCGACGTATGGGCCTTCTACGCTGCCATCACCCACTTTCTCAACATACACACCTACAGAAAGGAGGCAAAAGAGGAGAGAAGGAGGATGAAGAGAAAGATCAAGGGATGAGTTAGAAGAGAGGTATTAAAAAAACACAACTGCAAAACCAAACTCCAGATTTTTGAGCTCATGAAAAAAAAACTGAGAAAGATACCTGTGTCTGGCCGACCTTTGCCCCTTGAAATGACAAAACCATAAGGACCATTTGGAGGTTTGATGAGCTCCAGGAGGATACTCCCATCGGGGAAAGCCTGGGCGACCCGGCCCACTGGACGCATGATTCTTGAGGGAAGCATATCTTCAACGCTCAAGGCCCTATGAAGCTCAAGACGAGGGCTGTCAGGGCTGAGGAAGCAGAAATTCATGATTTCAATAAGGTTGTGAGATTCATATAAGATGTCAGTCCCCCTGCTTGGTGCCCTTTTATTTTGTTTGCCACGGACACCTACCTGGGTGCCAGGCCATATGGTATTTGCACCTCCCCAAGTATTGTTGAACGTTCTGTTCTTCTCTCTAAACTCTGCACAGAGGAAGCTTTACGCAGCTGGGCCAGTGGCAGCACCTAGTGGCAAATGTATGGCACTGTAACAAATTGTTTCATTTCTTTTCCCCAGACCAGCTTCCAGAACCACAATATTTTGCCTTTACTACAGCTGTAGTTTGTCAGAACTCATAGAAAAACAAAGAGATTATGCTGGAACGGCAAGTTGTTTAATTCTACAAATTAAAAAAAGGTGTTTGAGTCTAAAATCCCATGCATTTAATGTGGTAAATATGATCATGATATGAATATTTGTGCCTCATGCTCACCGTGTTCAGGGTCTGCAGGGAGGGTGTCCTCTGTATGCGAATGGTAGGCTGCGGTCTGCGTGTGGGGCTCGGTGATGCTGAGCTCACCCGGGGGGCCGGGGGGATACTGAGCTGTTCCATACTACTAGAGCGACCCCCTTTCACAAGCCTACCAACGCTGTTCAGACCAAGGGAAGAAAAGAAGCGACGCAGGAAGAGCTTTGGCCGCCCATCCAGCTTCCTGTCAGAGGAAAGATGTAAAACTTTGGTAACTGGGCATTAACACACACTTTGAATGTTCTAATATATTTAGCAACAGTAACATCATGATATAAACTACAGATCTAAACACAGAATTTTTCTTATGGAATTAGAGCTGCAAAAACAATTAATTTTCCAGTGTTTTGTCTTCCTTCTCTAAATGATTTTAATAGCGATAGCTATATACTGTATTACCAAAAGAGGGCAGGATTGTCTTGGTATTGAAATAATCTTTCTAACAACAACAACATCCTGTCTGCAGGACAGAGTTTTAATCTACTAACTGCACAACAGCGTTGCTGAGGACAAGGGATTTATTGTCTAAGCTATGGCAAGAACATTGTTATCTTGGCTTACCTAGACCCATCACAGTGTTCTTCCCACAGGGCCTCAGCTTTCAGATGCTCAGCTCTCAATAGCTCTGCTCTGAGGTCCTCAGTCCGAGACATGCCAAGGCCACGTATTGCACGGCACTCTGAACCAGAACCAGAGTCCCCACTTAAGCCTACATAAAGAAAACATTAAATAATCGACCGTCAGTACACTACATTTATTTGACAGTAACGTTTAATTTGCAGTTCAATTGTGATTACTATGACTTTTAATGCATTAATAATAAAATTGTGTAAAAGTGTAATGTTGCTTTTAAAAATAATTATAATCTGCTAATAGTACTTGTGCACATATTTGTTGCCACTCACCTGCACCATCTTTAGCAGCATCCCAGAGTTCAGAAGATGGCAGGTCTGTGGCTAGCCTGGCTGGGGAGTACCTCAGAGTAGAGGGCCTCATACAGGACACTGGACTGCTTCCTGCAGATGCCCCTGGGGTTAAAGATGCTGGAGACTCCCTCCTTGTCTCTGGAGAATCTATGAGGGAATGGGACCCACCCTCTCCTCCCTGATTTGAGGTCATCTGGAACTGAACTGTGGACTGACCTGCAGCAGAGCGATTTCTTGAGCTTGACTTCAAAGCTGATTTGATAGGCAACGCAGGGGTTGGCGACTCCCTTAGTCCACCAGATGCCTCGAGCAAGCGTGGCTCCAGGGCAATGGGACTACCGGGCGCGAATGAAACGGCTCTGCTCAGATTGACTCTGTTACGTGGATTTGAGTTACGCCGCTGAGCCCATGATGGGCCATAAGGGCCATGACCCGACTCTAACCGGCTTTCTCCTTTCCTACTCCTTCTCCTCAGTTTCCCAAACCCTGATGACTTCCATCCTGTGCTAATTTCTTTATTTTCCCCCAGCACATAAGCTCCGGCAAAAGTGACAGTAAGAGGAGCTTTAGGACGAGTACTCGCCTCCGGTCTGTTTGGTGGCACCCAGCGGGGAGCCACTTTTCCGCGTGGGTCCTCGGGGTTACCAGGCTGCTGCGGCTCAGCGTTCTGTGGATCTGGTGGTGATGAAACTGGCTTAGGTTCCCTTACTACAGAACCACATGATTCACATTTCTTCACCAACACTATTATCTCTTTAATCACTGTCGTAGTTTCACCAACAGCAGCTCCATCTTCTTGCTTCTGTGAAGGAGGCATAGAGACACTTCTGTGGTTTCTGTTCCTCTCTGAGCCACTGCTGCTGGAATCTGTATTACTTTCTTTACTCTTGGACTTGGGCATCACAGGCCTGCCACGCTGTCTCACTCTGTCCAAATAGCGAGACTCTGCTTCTTTCTCAGATTCATCCTCAAAACGTACACGGGTGGGTGAGCAACCGTACCGTCTAGTTCGGCCAACTTGGTCACTGGGGGACGTGTCTCTTTGAGTGGGGACAAGCAGGGGACCAGATGAGGTTTGAGCTGGGAGATCTTCTTTGGTTTGAACAGCCTTCTTTACTGTTGTCAAACTGGAAGGTTCACCTTGCTGTTTTCTCCTGCCAAAAAAAAAAGAAAAAGACAGGTGTGCTCATTGCAGACAAGTTTAAAGCAGCAGATATTTTATCAGCTTGTACATTTTTATGTTTTTATTTTATAAAAATCAAATGTTAAAAGGGTAATAAAGCTGAATCTAGCCATTTCAGCATTAGATGGAAGAAAACACACGACAAAATTAACTGTGCTCCACGGGGCACCTAATTTTAAAACACATGGTGCTAAATTTACATAAACTGTAATAAGACATACTGTATGTACTGACTGCGTCTGTCTCAGGCACCACAGACCGGGTTAGTTAAGCAGTCAAGAATGTAGGATACATTGCAAATTCTCTTAATCCTAAATTAAGTGAAAGCTTCCTGCTGATTTAAGGGGATTTCAGAAACAAAACTGCATGAAGTACACACTATTACATAAAAAAGAATAAAAGCAAACATTTTCACAACATTGTCAGCTTTGCTTATGTAATTACAAAGCAAAAGTCAAGTTCTAAAGCTTAAACTTGTTTTCAGTTATGCAACATTAGCTTTGCCAGAATGGGCCAAGTGCAAAAGAAGGATAGACAAAGCAGAGAAAAAGTTGTGAGGGAGACATGAGGATGGCTGTTAAGTGATGCACAAATATAAGTGGCGCATAAACAGAAAAAAAAAGCAGAGTGGGACTTTCACAGTCTCTAACCGCTATCCCACAAGCCCACGTAGGCCTTTAAAGCCAACTTACACGGTGGATCTTTGATCAGAGTGGGAGCGTCTGCTGGGGCGATCGCCTTTGATGTGATTCGAGCGAGCCTTGAGTCTTGCTCGCTCCAGAAGACGTTTGGCCTGCTCGTGTCTTGGGCTTAGAGGTAGCTCATCGCTGATTATAAGAAGGGACCTGAGGCGCCATGGGAGGAGAGACAGAGAATGGAAATAAGTACAGAAATGAATTATTTAGGTGACAAAAACAGCCGGGAAATGATCAGCGGTGAAGTCACTAATAAGACAATCTGTCTGCATCTGTCTGAGAAAACTGAATATTTTATATAGTGTTCAAATTTTTAAAGCTTATTCTGTGTTGACAAATATCCAGAGACATCATATTTCCCCACAGATTGACTTAACATGGAGCAAATCAAGCTGTGTCTTCGTAAGCTGTCTTATGTAATATCAGATAGATAGAACGGGGCGTGGCCCTGGTGGTGAGCAGCAGAGGGAAACGTCATCCATCCTTATGTCCAGCAGCTAAGCTGCTCTGCATTGTGCTTCATCGTCTGTACTTCTCTTTATCCCCTGGCCCAGCGATAAAGATAGCATGATACACCAGCCACATGGATTATCTTTGTAATGGACTGAGAGTGATTCATTCTCTCCTTTGTGACACAATGAGAACATATTGTCTTTCACTAGATTACAGTTTGTTGTTTCAATGTATTATTCAAACACAGAAAACAAAACAAAACAGAAAAACCCAGTAAAGTGAGCAGTCTGCCTTTAAATAGCTGCTTTATTTTACAGATTATAATGATGTTTAAAAAACACTCTATAACAGGGATGGCCTTAAAAATAGTGCAATCACTAAAAAACAAACAAACAGTGGATCAGATTGACAATGTAAGTAAGTGATGAATATGTGTTAAAATATCAGTGCTTTTGATCATTCTTGACATCATCTCTTGCCTGTTATTAAGCCAGATTATCACAATGTTTGTTTGGATTGTGCTTTTTTGTTTGGCACGCTAGGTGTTCCATTACAGCAAAGGGTAGATTTTCACAAGTGGAGCTGTAAAAGTGAAATTTATGTGGCGAGGATATAAATAGTCCACAGAGATTATCTATCACCACCCTTGCTATGCATTACATTGCTCACCTTAAATAGGGTTCAAGTTCCTGGGCAAGAATGGCTGAGTCTGAGGTGTCCAGAACAGCATGGGCACCTGCAACTGGTGTAAAAAGGAACGAAAAAGATCTGAGCAGATTTGAAATGATAAAATGGACATTTAAAGGCGCAATAAAAGTTTCATTTGGGTTAAAGTAAGATTTCTTGTCCTTGTTTCTTCCTTCACCCAGACACTAATGTGGCACAGTGCATTAAATTATTGCTTAATGTTCCATTTTTATTTGGGACTTGCCCAGCGGCAAACACAACTGCTAAGAGAGCGATGAGCCATGATGTGACCTACAGGGACATTTGGGTATCAAAGAAATTGGGACTTGCTATGATCAAAAGGATTTTCATAAACCTCATACCATTAGGTTCAGATTCGACTCAGTGGCTGTCTCTCAGGTCATCCCTGGCTCATCTTTAATCTCGGACGGAAAAACAAAACAAAACGCACACGCACATACAGGTTACATAACTGCTGAAAGAAAAAAGCAAATTTCCCAGAGACAAGAGGGCAAAATCACCTCATCATTTCAGACTGGTACCTGCATCTCTTGTACTGGGCATTGAAACACTTAAATACATTCACACACATAGGAGATCTGTGGAATACTACATAATCATAGCATGGGAAAATGTATTATCTGTCATCCTACACACATACAAAGACATCCATTAGCACGCCGGCAGAGATAAAAAGACAGGGACACTTCCCCCACTGCTCTAATAATAGTAACACCCGCATGCACATCTGCACATCTGACATCTGTTCAGCACTAGGAACCAGCCAGGTTACATGCTGCATTTCAGTACAACGTCGTAGGTAGACAGACCAAGGCTGGCATGAGACACGTGGAATGGCTGCAACAGCTGGAAACCATTCTAAGACGACAATATCGATAAATTATTAATCATTTTCCAGCTTTAGAACGATGTTGTTAGGGAATAAAGCGAATGCAAAATCTCTATTTGAAATGTTCTGCGTTCATCCAAAATGCTAAGACACCACCAGAGCTGATATAAGCTCATAAGATTTAACTACACTACATGAGGAAGATACAGATACAGGGAAAGAACTATGACTTTGTCACGAGTTGAAAAAAACAGCAGCCACCTTTTATTCGACCTATATCGTGTCCTGTTGGCACAAGCGTTTCAGCACTTACTCTGCAGTCTACCCATCAATAAAGTAATAGTAAAGGCATTCTCAAACTTTAAGTCAAGTATTTGACGTATTCATGGCTCCTTGCATTACTTTTTAGCTTTCTCTATTATATTCCTCAAGAGACCTACCATTATAATCCACTCTGTATGTTGTTTCTTCATAATAGCCAGCAATTTCTCCTTCATGCAGTTCTCTAGCTTCCTTGTAGTGTTGCTGTCTTTCCCTTAACTTTGCATAGGCCCGTTCTTTCACCTTCAGTTTATTATCAGCACAGAGGACACCACTTTGGGAAGACATGCTCTCTGAGCTGTCTGAACTGCACAATCCTTTGCTGGAATCAGTTATATCAGGCTCCCTCTGCTCACACTTGTCCAGGAACCGCTCCACACTATCAGATTTTTTTATTTCAGATGATGCATCACAGTCATTCACCTGACCTCCCGCATCATTCTGGTTGCCTATTTCAGGTGATTTAGGTTTCCTCTGAGGCTCTGCCAGTGCCTCTGTCTGAGTATAGTCCTTCAGTGGTAAAGAGGGGGGTATATTGTGAGGGCCAACCCCGTTGAGAAGCAGCGTTTCTGGACGTGCTACTCTCCAGAAACCCTTTGGAGGGGCCCAGTGTCTTGCTGAAGGAGAAGATGAGGAGGAAGAAAAGGAAGCTGTTGTAGAAGCAGAGATTGTGGCAAGAGAGGAGGAGCACACGGGCAGTGGAGGAGGAGGGGATGGGCCATCCTTGCTAATGGTGGAGTCGTCAGACAGAAGACTCTCCAGACTGGTACCCTCTCCAAGCTCAAAAGGCTGACCTGTCGGATGAATGACCTGGCCCTCATTTTTTTCTGTACTCTCTTCTCCCACTTCCCCCTCTTGCTGTTCAACTTGTGCTTCAGCTGGAGGACTATGGATCTCCAACCTGACTTGTACCTCTACCTCCTCTTCTTCATCACTGCTGCTTAAGTCCTTTGCGGCACCTGATCGCCAGGAGGGAGCAGGCAGAAACAGCTGGCCTTTTCCTTTGGGTCTCTGTCTGAGGAGGACTTCAGATGAAATCTGCCCTGCTGGGTTGCTCACCAGCGTCTCTGTGTCAAACTTTTCTCTGTCTTTCTCCCTGTCTCGTCCTCTTGACCTTCTCTGCGTAAGCGACTTCACCTTGGTCTGTAGCGCGTGCACGGCTGAACTTCGAGCAGGGGGAGGAAGAGAAGTGTTCAAAGAGTTCAAAGAGGGTGGTGCTGGGAAAACAGGCTCGGGAACAGGCCCGGTGATGAGTCCCCAGTTAATGGGAAGCCCAGTGGGCAAAGGAGAACTGGATGTTGCTTGGATATCATCAGCCGTTTTCTCTTCCTCCATTGGCTGGTCATGCAGAAGAAAGTCCAAACAGATTCTAAAAACAGAGAACAAAGTTTATCATTTTTACACAAAGGGAATATAAAAAGCATTTCCTATTCAGTATATTATACATCTCTGTTACAGATACTTTTTTTCTAGTATGCCGGCTAAGGAGATATGTAATGTGGATTCTGTCACGTTGCCTTATCCAGTGATTACTTTGCAGGGCACAGGATAATCCTTTAGAATCAGAATAAGCAAATGCTGCCTGCAACTGAGAGCCTACATGGAATAAGCAGTATTATATGTTCCTCTTTGTTTGTAAATATCAGAAATAATAAACCATTTTTTTTATGTCTTCCAATCATTTAAAGAAAAAAAAACTATTAACATTTCAACCTAAAGAATTTACAATGTGTTATTTAACCGTAGGAGATATACACAACAGCGATCAGGCTACTGTTGGCAATTATCTAAACCGCTGCCATTAAAGCCATTTTAACACAGAATTAGCGTTAACAAAGTAGGTCCTCATCACGTTCAGAGACAGATCAGTTTCGCTATTAAAAAGATAACAAAGATTATTTAATGTACCTGCACATTTGGAGAAGTCGGCGCACTTTGACGTGCAATCCCGGCGTCGATAATCACAAGAAAGTTACCATAAATTCTGGGGCAACCGCCCAAATTAAAGTTACCTTCCATAATAACCTGCGTCAAGCAGTTATTGCAGCGCGCACACTAACGTCACCAACCAGCAAGGAGAGTGACGTCCCACCGGATAAATAATAATAAGATTCCCCAATATTTCTCCAGATTCCAAGGATGTGTTTTCACTCCCGCTTTCTCTCTCTTCGTCGCTCCTAGCGCTGTCAGGCGAGTCAGCGGTCTCTCTCAATCATGACTGGTCCGATAATCCCTTCAGAAATCAGTGGGATTAAACAAAAATGGAATAAAAAAAATGCGTGCTTTAATTTCGCTCTTGCCTCACGAACCCACTGTCGAGTGAAGCGTGGTGTTGCGTAAGTGCGCACACACCGATTCCCTCCATGCAGAAATAATAATAATAATAATAATAATAAAAAAGACAATAAAAAACAGAGAAATTTTTTAACTAAAACATCTTAATGGGCTCTCCCTCAAATGAGATATCCCAGATGCTTTCATTCCTTGGATATTTAGGTGGCTCTGATCGTAAGGAAGTGGGGTATGCTGCGTTTTAGAGCACAGGTCTAATTCTGTCTCGCAAAAACAAATGTCAGCTGATTCTTATTTGTATACAGCTCCCTCCCTCTGTCTTTCCCTATCCAAGCTTTCCCCTTCTCGCCCCTTCTCTGTCTTCTAGATATGTATGCATATGCATATTTAATATATATGCACTTGTTCAAACTCAACATCCTAATTGGGAAAATGTTGTCACAACCCCTAGATGCGATCAGACTTCTCAGCTGCTGCCCGGTTTTGTATTTTGCATGTGCGGATCATTATCAACAGGGGGCGCCATTAGCAAACAATACAAACGCGCACACGCAAAATACGCGCACGCACACACATCTTTTCCAGCTAGCTGTAACCGGCTAGCGAGTCTGTCGTCGAGTTGACACCCTCTCCCAAACCTCGGCAGCAGCTAAGCTGCACAGTCGACATGGCAAGAAAATATCGCAACAGTTTCCTAAAAAGAGATGAAAAACTTCCAAGTCTTTTGGAATAAGTGAGTAGCATCGACAACGACGATCTATTTGCCCGCCGGTAAACCAGAAGTAGCAGTTGCATGTTTAGTTTTAGGCACATTAGTGACGCATAGGGATCGTTAGCGAGCTAGCCAACAAGCTAAGCGCTAAGAGAGTGGAGATGAGTAACATTTGTTCATTAGCATTAGCTTTCTGTGCTCACTCCGACGACGGGAGCGGTTGAGTTATGCACCCCTCAAAACGAGTCGAGGCACCACCTTGTGTAATTTTTAAGAACTCGCAAGTATCGGGTTGGTATTAGTGCGTCTGGTGAATATAAATACATTTTAAGGCAGTCAGGTTGCTTGGAAGTTATGGCTGCTAGCGTTACATAATCTTACTTGTTGTGTCTTTTAGATCTCGTTTACTTGGCCAGTACCTACCCGAAGGATAACTGATATCCTTAACAGTGTAACATGTGAGCAACTGTGACTATATTCAGAGCAGTAACTGTGTGGCCCTCGGTCAACGATATGTTTCAGGTGGCTGAGCAACTGTTTTCTGATCAAACGACGTTTGCCCATTAGCTAAGCTAAGAAACTAGCCACCCATAGCTTTCGATGCTAAAACGAAGCTAACGTTACCTACATCCAGCTAGCTAACAATCGCTTCGTATAATACGTATAATTTGTGGGAGCATAACGAAAGATCAAAATGGTCACAGTGAGGATAACAAACTCAGTAGGAACACATTGTTGGCATAATATTATCTAGCGCTATCACCAAACGCTAGCTTTAAATCAAGTTATAGGGACTTGGTTGTTAGCTTATCCTGTACCCTTTGTCCATAGTCATAGTGATAACCAGCTCTTTTTTTTTAACTAGGCCACGCCGCAGTTGTTTTGGTTCATCTCAACCATTTGTTTGATTCTCGCTTTTCAAATGCGTGCTATGTCACCTCCGATTTGCCTTTACATTATTTTGTTGCGCTTGAACAACATAAGCTGACAGGAAGAGACCTATTTTTAGTGCGGTGTGAGTTGTTTCACGGGAGACCTGGTTTATAACCACACTGCCGAAAATGCATTTCTCACTTGCAAATGCACTCATGCACAATGTTGCCATATTTTATCTACAATGTTCTTCGTTAATATTTTCAAATGTCAGATAATCAAGCAAATGTGTTACAATGACAGTTTGTGTAAATGTGTGCATAAATATAATTTTCTTTCATCTTTCTGTTTTACAGTATTCATCACGAGATGTGATCCACAATCCACAATGTGTGAGGACATTTAAGAACGATTGAGTTCGGAAGAAAAAAAAACTTGATTCCAGTGGAATCTTTCATTATATATATATAAAATTATTATATATTTTCCTCTGTGTTTAAGCTCACATACATTTATCCACACCCATCCCACCAACATATAACCATGCCAGTGCAAGCACCACAATGGACAGAGTTCCTGCTGTGCCCGATCTGCACACAGACATTTGAGGAGACTGTTCGCAGGCCTATCAGCTTAGGCTGTGGCCATACTGTCTGTAAGATGTGCCTGAACAAGTTGCACCGGAAGGCCTGTCCCTTTGACCAGACGGCCATCAACACAGACATTGAGCAGTTACCTGTCAACACAGCTCTGTTGCAGCTGGTGGGAGGCCAGGTAAGATGTTTCTCTCTGTGTTGTCATAAATTGCCAAACAGGCAGGCAGAGATCTTACAACATCTGCGCTGAGATTTTGTTGATGCTATCTTGTGGTTAAGGATAATAGCTTGTGGGTGTTTTTGAGTAGTGGAACATTTTAAGACATAGATCCTGTTTTTAAAGAATGACGTTTTCTGTAATTACTATGGACTGTAGTCATGTTACACATGGGCTGTTACATTATGCACATGCTTTGGGGTTTCCTTTGTGAGTCAGCCTGCAGTCATTGAGCAGTGACTTGAATTATGTTGGTTTACTGAATGCTAGTGCATTCAGTAAAACTGTATTTCTCAGAGGGAGTGTTGGACCAACAGGGTGAGGCACAGCTAATGGTGTTTGGCTTTGTTGGGCAAGTTTCCAAGTTAAGATTGCAATAATGGATAACGTCATTGTATCAACTGTGAACCTGAGATGTCTCATCTAGTAATTATCACTGGGATGTCTTGTTTCTTGGATAAAACTTAGTTTTATTGCATATCTTTGCCAACATACTGGGTAGTGCTTCTCTCAAATTAGCTTTCTCTGAGTGATGTTGAGGTTTGTTGATTACAAAAATAAATAAATATAAATGTAAAGATAACATCTGCTTTTATGTTAAAGAAAAAAAAACACCCATCACCACAAACTTGGTGTGCTAGCACACACATCGAATATATTTAGACAGACTGAATTGTAATAATGGTAGCAAACATTAAGAAGCAGCACTTGGCTTTGTTATGACATTTCTCAGCATTGGCCTTAATATGCCAACATTAGCCTTTGAACTTTGCTTGTGTAAGATTGCAGCAATCTTAGCATATTATTATTACAATGCATGATGTTCATATACAGTTGACAACTGAAACTCACTGCACAGATGAAGATGCCTGTTTATTTCGGTCTTTGACGAGCTAATTACTTTAAAAAAAATGGTGTGACTACAAAATATTTGAATACCGGGCATTTGCTAGAAAAACATAATGTGAAATTATTTTTAATCTATTTTAAGTAGTGATTATAGAATATAGAATAGAAAGCCTTTATTGTTGTTATACAGAGGTACAATGAGATTGGAGCCACTCCTGTTCAGTGCTATAAAATAAGTAAAATACAACAAAATTAAATAGAACCTCTAAAAATATACAGGCGTAAACTAAAAATATGCAGATGTATATATGACAGATTGTGGGTATTGCACTAGGTGAATGGTTAGCAGATATTGCACATCACAGAAGTGACAGATATTGTCCAGATTGAAAAATTTTTCAGTTAGTGCATGTGTGAGTTCATTTTTCATTGTTGTACAAGATGGGATC
>VOQJ01002685.1:19563-35601 GCA_015052665.1 Apistogramma diplotaenia
GTTACAACCAATGAGCATAAATTATAAAACTATAAAACTACAGTGATCTGTCAAGTACATTATAAAGTAATAGTTCTTTTTCCAAAGCTGTGTTTTGTTTCAGTAGGTAGTGTGCACTGTTGATACTTGGTAGATGTTACCAGAAGTGCAAATAGTGAAATAAAAAGTATTGAGCAATTATGGATAAAGTGTAATTATAACAGTGTGTGTTTAAATATGAGATAGATGTGTAAATAAGAATATATATTTATGGTCTGTGGATGTGTGTAAGTGCAGAATAAATATGTAGAATGGATAAATAAGTTATAATATTTAAAATGTCCAGTGAACAGAATGTAAGGTTAGTCCAGTTTGTGTGTGTGATGTTGGCAGTAATTGTCCTGATGTGATGTAGTGGTTAGATATGAGTGAATTGAGGGGTTCAGTAGTGTAACAGATAGTGGGGGAAAAAGCTCCTGAAACGAGTGGTTCTGGCACGGGTACTCCTGTATCTCCCCCCAGAAGGCAGGAGTTATACAGTGTGTGACTTGGGTGAGAGGAGTCCCTGATGATATTTTGTGCTATCTGCAAACAGCGCTGGTGGTGAAGGTCGCTGATGGCAGGTAATTGTGCATCTATGATGCACTGAATGGTCTTGACCACCTTTGGCAGGGCCTTCTTTTCAGCCACAGTGGAGCTTTTCATTTTATTATTCTTTGCTTTTCATTATGCAATTATACATAATCAGTGAGGATGCACTGTTGACTCTGTGTATTCCACTACACATAAAGAGGCATTTACAATTAATTTGTGCTTTCGGCTGGGTTGAGCTTATTAGCTGCTACATTACACAGATAATAAAAGTTATGATGATGATGATGGTGGTTCCAATAACACTACTACAGCTTTGTTGAGACAAAAGTGTACTAAAGGGTTGCTATTGATGGTCCTAAATTATTTCTCCTCTGCATTTTGCTTCAGGTTCCCAAGGCTCAGCCAGTTGCCTTGATAACAAGTCCAGAGGACTCGCAACATTATGAGGAGGCCAGGCAGTGTGTGGAGGAGCTGGCCCTCTACCTCAAACCCCTCAGCAACACCCGAGGTACTTGAATGCACAAAAAATAAAGTATTTAGCTGTATGGTTTCTTTCTTTTGTTTAGTGGACAAATGTGGCACCTTCAGTTCAACTACAGAGGTTGATTTTCAGTAGAAAGTTCACTTAATTTCCTTGGTGTTGGAGGCTGAACACATTGGTCTCTGTTAATGGGTGTGGACTTCCCTTTGAAAAAAAATAGCATCAGTGTCTTTGTTTTCTTTGTGTTAAACTCATGTTGGATGCCAAAACGTGGCCGGGAAACAAAAGCTAGGTAGGAATTGACTGTTTGAACAGCACCAGCGTATGTTACAACTCAGAAAGCTGGAGGTATCTTCAAATGACAAAGATCTGAATATGACATTACTGCATTATTAAATGCACACCACATGTAAACAGTTGAGCACAAACCTACTGTATCATAAATTACACATTGCAGTTGTGATTAGTTTACATTTTGACTCTTTTGAAATCAAATGTGTAATCAATTTTCATGTTGTAAAAACTTTTATGTATATAATGTAATACATTGCATTTGTAAAATTATAATGTCAAGAATGAATACATATAAGCTCAGAACAAAAGGTGAGCTTGTACCTATGCTAATGTTTTGTGGTTACTCATGAAAAGCTTTTACTACATTTCAAGGCAGTAATTCTAGTTCTGTAAACAAATTGACTTGTTAACACTAAACAATAAATCATTTTATGCTTGATAAACAAAACCAAAGCAAGATTTCAAGAAATGTATTTAATAATGGTGCTACTGCAATTGCAGTTGTTTTCTTCTTATTACAGAGATTATTTCAAACACAAATTTATTAATTTTTTAATCTGAATTTTGTTCAGGCTAATTGTGATGTAATAAGACACTAATGGATAATGGTCTGAACTACAATATTAAAATTCTGAGTTTGTGAAGTTGCCATATCTCTTAATATGATATCCAAATAAAATGTTACAGTCTAAATGTCTTTTTAAATTAGTTTGATCAATTGCACAAGTACATTAAAAGGTGCAAAGTTGAAGTAGTAAAATGGTTTTACAGCGATATTAATGATTAATAACCAAACTAATGTGATAAAAGATTAACTCTTGATTAGCTATTAAATCGTGAACCAAAATGCACTGCTCATTAAAACATTTGGAGTATGTTATTTATTTATTTTATTTTTTGCAGAATAATCTGAGTAAAATTTGGTGTTTTAAACTCTAAAAACAGAATTAATACTATGATAAATTAATTAAAATGTGTTCTTGCATTAGTTAAATCTGTAAGTTTTTTTTTTTTATATGCAGAATATTGTGCATGATAATCCCTCAAGTTTGATTAGTTAGAAATTAATGCATGTCCCAGTACACGAGTAGCTGATGAAACATTGAGGTGAGGTGAGCTGCACTGGCTTTGTGTTTGGATATATTCACGGTTGATCAAGTTCTTAATTGAAAAATTAATAATAATTTTCATTCCCAATTAAGAAAAAATTGCCTTCCTTTATATTTAAATGCACCCGGTTTGTCACTTGGTTTGTCATTGGCTATTGCCTCCTAATAGTTTTAACAATAATGCTGATACTAAACCAGAATATCATATCAGTGGATCCTTAGTATGCACATAATTGTTGTTCTCTCCTTTTTTTCTTTTCTTTGTTTTTATTGCCAGGTGTAGGGCTGAGCAGCACTGCTCAGAGCATGCTGAGTCGACCCATGCAGAGGAAACTGGTTACTCTGGTCCACTGCCAGCTGGTGGAGGAAGAGGGTCGTATTAGAGCCATGAGAGCTGCCCGCTCTCTGGGTGAGCGTACTGTGACTGAGCTCATCTTGCAGCACCAGAATCCACAGCAGCTTTCATCCAATCTGTGGGCCGCTGTTCGTGCACGAGGGTGTCAGTTTCTTGGCCCAGGTAGATAGCTTTTCTTTACCCCCAAAAGTAAAATTTTCATGAAAACAGTTCATTTATTTTAAGTCTAATTTTGGAGTTTGGGTCACTACCAAGTTTTACTCATTGATTCTGTGTTTGTGTTTTTCCTCTACAGCAATGCAGGAGGAAGCTCTAAAGCTGGTCCTCCTTGCTCTTGAGGACGGTTCTGCTTTGTCCAGGAAGGTGCTGGTTCTCTTTGTAGTCCAGAGGCTTGAGCCACGCTTCCCTCAGGCTTCCAAAACTAGCATAGGCCATGTTGTGCAGCTTCTTTACAGGGCTTCCTGCTTTAAGGTATGTCTCTGGCAGAAGAACTGTCATTTGTTGTTTTGATATTTGTTAGAAATGGTTCTGGGCATGTCATTCATAATGTGGCCCATCTACTAAATATACGTGCAGCCCTTTCTGTGCAGAATTGTGTGTTGTATTCAATATTGAGATGATTATTTAAAAAATTTTAAGTGGTATATGGTAGAAACTTGTCTGATGAAAAATAAATGTAACTCCTTCTGTGGTTGTCTATTAGGTTACCAAACGAGATGAAGATTCCTCCTTGATGCAGCTGAAAGAAGAGTTTCGTACTTACGAGGCTTTGCGACGGGAGCATGACTCTCAGATTGTTCAGATTGCCATGGAGGGTGGATTGCGTATTGCTCCTGACCAGTGGTCTTCTCTTTTGTATGGGGATCAGTCTCACAAGTCACACATGCAGTCTATCATCGATAAGGTGTGTCCTGGAAGTAAATCTGTTTCGTTTGTTGGTTTCACAGATGGTACAGTTCAAAGAATTTCTTTTGATGCACATTTCTTAGCTCTGTTTTTCATAACATGCTTTTACATATGAAAGAAGGCTAAAGTACCAAAGCATTTACCTTTTTTTTTTCCTTTTGTGTTGCCCTAGCTGCAGACCCCAGCATCTTTTGCTCAGAGTGTCCAGGAGCTGACAATTGCACTGCAAAGGACTGGAGACCCAGCCAACCTCAACAGGCTGCGGCCCCATCTGGAGCTTTTGGCCAACATTGATCCCAGTCCTGGTAAGTAGCACGTGCTGTTGATGCAAGAACAAGTTGGTATATGCAGTGTCACATGGAAATCCAAACTATGACTCTTGAGGTTTCCCAACCTTCTGCCACAAATCTTTGCTATTGGCCAAGTTTTTCTTCCAGGGATATGCCAGGATGTGTATTGGCCGATTCATTTTCCTGATGGAAACATTTACATTAATTAAGGCAATTGACTGTAAACCTTGATGGTAACATACCTCCTTACTTGTGTAATATTAACATGTATGGATATTGTGAAGTTACTTCACCAAGATAAAAATGAGCAATTGTGCATTTTATTAGTCTTTTCTGAACTTTAAGGCTTTTGGTGCCACTGAGCTCACCAGTGCATTCCTTATTTTTAACAAGTAACAAATAGTTGATTTTGTTGCTTGTCATGTCTCTCATTGGTATGTATTGTCTGTTCAGCCAGTTAGTTACTTCCTTCAGCTGAAACGACACTTTGTTGTGCCATGTGTGGAAAGCTCCACTGAACATTGACCAAATGGAGATTCAGCACTTGGGATCTGCTGCAGCAGGCTATGGCCAAAGCTGGTTATTAGTAAATTGTCCAGTTACTGTTGAGCCTGTGAGAATGGAACAACTTTGTAAAAATGGTAGTAAATTCCTAAAATGTAATGTAATATTTTTTTTAACATGTGTTTTCTTTCTTTCTCTCTCATATTTTTTTTGTTTCCCTAGATGCTCCTCCTCCTACATGGGAACAGCTTGAGAAAGGGTTGGTAGCAGTGAAGACGGTGGTACATGGCCTGGTGGACTTCATCCAGAACCACAGCAAGAAAGGAGCTGATCCACAACAGGTTTGTGTTTCTGTTCAACCACAATTAAGGCTGCAAAGAAAGACAGGCCGTTAAACTGTCCAGTGACATTTTTAAGACGTTATTTTGACACTTCATATTGCTTTATCCTTTCATTTCTAACATACCCAAATATCTCAGAATTATAAATGCAGAGGTATTTAACAAATAATATCATTTTGTGATATTTTATCGTGCTGGGTAAGGTATATTGTCAGCAATGCTGGGTGTTAGCTTTTTGCCTCTTTCCTGCTATACGTTTCTGAATAGGGTTTTTACTTTTTTGATCATACACAGAAAGCTCTCTGTTTCTTTTAAGCCTCCTCAGCACAGCAAATACAAGACGTACATGTGTCGTGACATGAAGCAGAAGGGAGGCTGTCCTCGCGGAGCCAGCTGCACCTTTGCACACTCTCAGGAAGAACTAGAGAAGTGAGTTTTAACAACAGCTTGCCAGTTTATTCCCAATTACCACAGTGTTTTTTATGCATTCTGAAATGTTTGTTTTTCTAACATTTAAATTTCTTAGATATCGAAAGATGAATAAGCGCCTGGCAGCTCGCCTCCCTGGCTCAGGAGGGCTCTTGCCAGATGATCCTCTCGATGTAGCAGTGACCCGAAAGCCTTCACCCTTGTCCAATGGGACTGGTGGATCCTCTTTGCCCCAGCTCATTGCCCGTGGCACCGACTCATATGAACTGTTGCGTAAACCTGTTAAGATGGATGGAGGGAGTTCCAGTGCCCCAGGGTCACCTCCTGATGTGTGAGTAACATATTTTCTGCAAGCTAGAGGGCAAACATCTTTTCATAGGCAGTGTTTTATTTATTTATTTATTTTTATCCCTAGGTCACTGATTCAGATGTTCAGTGAAATTACTTGCTATATATTGAACAGCACATCTGATGTTGGAAAAAATATTTTAACAATATGGATTTATTCCTGCAGCCTGGACACTGTGCCCAAACCTGGCATGCCCCTGCCACCTCATGCCATGGCCCATCCCAGGATGCCAACAGATAATCTGTCAGTGGTGCCTCGAGGATCACCAGTGTATCCCCAGCCACAGCTCCCTGAGATGTGCTATGACTCTCGCCCACCACCTTCTGCCTCTCAGTATGATCCCCAACCATATTCTACAGGTAGGCATGATGTAAATAAAATAATGTATAATTCCATTTGTGTCACTGAAGATTTACAGTGTTCTTTAATTAATTTTTTTACTTGAAAGTAGATTAGAAAAGTTTTTATTTAAATAGTATGCCCTTTATTTCTCAGGTTACCCCTACCAACAACCACCACAGTATGTTCCACGAGATTACATCCGTAACCCTCCTCCCCCCAGTGAGTCAGGACCCCCTTACCCAGATCCTTACTCTGGCTATGGGCCTCCAGAGCGACCCTACCAGGCCCCTCACTCTGGTCCACCATTCTCCTATCCTCATCCTTCACACTATGACAGAGGTCGCCATGGTACCTACACTGCTCCACCACCTCCTCCACAGCCTTACCCATCTCAGAGGGAAAGCCTAGTCAGAATGAGTCCAGCACCTCTAGATGTGCCCCCACCATCAGCAGGGCAGTCTAACTCGCTCTACCACCCAGAGCCCAGTAGCCGAGATAGATATCCAGCAGATGGCTACTATCCACCAGGTGCTCAACCTATGACTATGAGGCCCTATGTGAGGGTGAGTTTGGTTTGCTTTATGCTTTATCATCATTTCTTTTGGTATGGATATTCTTGGAAAGAAAGCAAACTGTCATCAGTTCAGCAATTATGTTGTTTGTGTATGTGCATCTCATAGGGGCCATCATGCAGTGGTCCTCAGCCTAGCCTAGACTACCTGCATCGGCGCCGGCAGGAGCTGTTATCCCAGCTAGAGGAAAGGAAGGTCATCTCCCCTCCACCATTTGCTCCTTCACCCACTCTTACTCATCCCTTTCCCACTGACTACCCTCCTGAGGTTAGCATGCAAGAAATTTAACATGTTTTATATCAGCATTTGAAACATTTAACACATTTTATTTTAGGATTTAAAAAACAAAGCAAAAATAGTCCTCAATGTAGTAGGTCAGATTAGGTTTTAGTTGATTGTGATTAAGTTGTACTGACTGTGTTTTGTCTGCAGTATGACGAGGACAACTCCAAAACAATTACGAAATGCAGACAGCCCAACTATCCAGGGCAGTACTCTCCCTGGTCTTGTGAAACTATTGGCTCATACATTGGTGGCACAAAAGATCCCAAACCCAAAGATGTTATGGTTCCTGGTACTATGGAGATGATGGTAAGCCTCAAGTGACAAGAGCACATTGTGCTCATTCTACCTCTTTCTCGGGTTTATCGTATTGTAACCTGTCGTCTCTTTACCCTTATCTGTCCTTTTGTCAGAATGTGGATGCTAAAGGCCTGAGAGAACCATCATTGGAGGCCCCTCGAAAGGGCACCGAAGTAAAGGATGATGACCCCATTATTCCCTTTGGTCCCCTGCCCACTGTATCACCCTTTGGTGCCATCTCCCGCACCTCAAAGACGGGCTATCAGACCACTGGCCCTGTGCAGGCTATGGCCTCCACTCCCCAGAACCCAAATTCTAAACATATGGCCATGCCAGGTGAGAACCCACATGCACTGCTATCTGTTGTTGACAGGTAATTACGTGGAGGATGTTGTAATTACTGTTTATTTTTTAATGTAAAAACTTGTGTCCCCCTGCAAAGTGACAGTTACAGCCAAACACTTGATAACACACACAAAGAAAAACTCTTGCATTTAGTGACTCATTGAGCCTCGTTGTGCAACAGCTTCCTGCAGCTGCATTTCCTGTAGCTCCTTCTGAGATTTGGAACCATTTGCCCGCTACTGTTTCAGTTCATCAATATTTCTGATGCGCATAACAACATTCATCAGAAATATAATCAATGTAGCAACTCAATAATGTTAAGATCAGGATGCTGACTTGGCCATTCCATAATGCAAATTTTGTTCTTTTTCAGCCATTGCGTTATTGAATTGTGTGCTTTTTCTCATCACCCTGCCATGTACTTGCTGCTATAGTTTTTAAACAGATACTTCACCTTCAGCTTTGTAACCTTCTGCAGAACATTTTCTCAGAACTGGCACACCCTGATTTTTGTTTTCTTGTTTTTCTAAAGCCATTGGTGTCCTTTCATTTACACATTTAATATTCAGTGGAAACATGAGCACAGATTTTTATCAAGTTGTGGAAATTTTAGCAAGTCATTTTGCCTTTTTTTCTTGGGTTCAACTTTTTTCAAGATTGCACACTGTGCTCTTGGTGTGATCTTTGCAGGGCACCCACTCATATGAAGAGTCGAAACAGAATTTTCTTTCATTTGTACAAAATGTGTTCTGAACTGAACAGTGTATTTATTAATGCTTCTTTGATGCTTTTTCTACCTTCTGTAATACTTCATATAAGGTGCTTTGAAGGCTGCTATGCTTAAGCCATGGTTCACGCCAACCAATACTTTTTAAAGAAGAGCAGTCTCATCAGTGCAGACTCTATGTGGCTGTATTCAAAGGGAGGGGCACCTGTGCAAACATGCTTGCAATCTTATGTTGGTAATTATGACACTTGACTGCAAGTAGGTTTTGAAGAAGTTGTAAGCAATGTGGTTCACATTTTGTTTTTTTGTCCCTCCACACTGGATTATACTTAAGAGGGGTCAGTTGTATTTGATAAGTATATGAAGGGTCCAGCTGTTTATTACTTAAGTAAGATTGTGATTGTCTATAATTATGATCAGACTTCATTTTAAAAAACTGCAAAGGATTCAGAAACATTTTGTGCACCCAAAACGTAATTTTGGAGCATAGTAATTTCACATAATTTGTGGTGTTTACTAATTGCAATTTGTCAAGAATGTACTTCTGTTAAATTTTACCACTTTACCCGCAGCAGAATACACATATGGAAGCCATGGAGGATGGGGTGGAACTTCATACCCCAGCCACCAGAACGCCTCCACCTCTCAGGGACATTTTAGTGAGCGGTGCGTCCTGTATTTGTTTTATGTATTTATTTATGTTTGTTGCATTCAGTAAATGATCATATCAAGAATTCATTTAGTAAATCAGAAATGCTTGCATTAAAAGTTAAACAGTTATTGTTTTTGCTGTCACAGCCTGTCAATGGCAGCCCCAGACAGAGAGCTGTTAAAGATTGAGCTGCAGCAGGTGAACCAGCAGATCAGCCAACAGACACAGATGCACAGCATGGAGGTTTGTACAATCTGTCATGAAAGAGTATCTATTAGTGTCTAGAAAGTACTCATATTGATCAATTTTTACACTGTAAAAGATTTCATTTTAAGTTATTGTTTTCCTGAGTATTGGCAGAGATTTCTACACTGCACACTGCCCCTCCTCACTTCCTTCCCTTTTTGTTACAGGCTGCCAGTAACTCTTTACTCCCGCAGAGGGAGGCGAGTGCATTGCCTGCTCAGCCTGGGCAGCCCAGCCAGGGCCAGGCAGCAGTAGCCCCGCAACAGCAACAACCCAAGTGGCCATCGGGGGGAGCAAGTGCCACAGCTGTCTCCAGTGAGCAGCTTAGCCTGGAGCTTCACCAGGTGGAGAGGGAGATTGGCAAGAGGACTCGTGAGATGGCAATGGTATGAGTGGTTTTTGAACATTAACAAATGTTAACAAGGGCTGTAACAGTCTAACCATGTATTTTGATGGGTGAACATCCCACTGGATCTGTGTGGGGTCTGGTCGCGTGTGTGTATTTTTTTTCCAACAACCAAGTATTGTCTGTTTCCAAACCAGGAAAACCAAGTTGCCCATGATGTTCAGCAGTATAAGATGAAATCTGCTGAGAATGGACAGCCAGAGCATAAGACTCCATTGGATGAAATGTCCCTGGCACTTGCGTTAGTATAAACATACAAACATTTTTTAAAAGTTTCTTGTGTATTCCCCCAAATATGAATGTTCTAAATTATTTCCCTTCATGTCTTGTTATGCTTTGGGTATTTTTCTCTCTTCTTAATCCAGTGAGGTGTCAAATGGCTCCAGCAGTCTGCAGGAAAGTGCAGTGGGCGGGTCCATGCTGTCACTGACGAATAAAGCATCTGCATTGAGCTTGTGTTCAGATCCAGGTGTCACTGGTTCAGAGATACAGAAGAATGGTGTTGTCCATTCCTGCTCTTAGGAAGTACACACTCACTCACTCACTCTCTCTCACACACACACACACACACACACACACGCGCACACACACACACAGGCACACAGGCACACACGCCCACTCACGCATACAAGATGCTCAGTTGAAAAGCATGCACAGGCACACACACCCATTCTATTTAGAAGATGAGCAGTATCTGCCGTGATGAATTTTCTTTCTTTTTGTTCTGTGAATGAGCTTTTTTTTTTATGACTTTCCTTGCCTGGAAACCAGGGCATATGATAACATTTCTTGTGTGTGTGTTTTTGTTTTTTTTTTTGTACTGGATTTAGATTAACAAGGCTCACAGTAGATTCAGGAAGAGAAAATGGTGGTGACGCTGACAGTGTTGTTACAAATTTTTTTTAAAAAGTATATGCCTATCCAACCTCAAAGACAAAAGTATAAAAGTATTTGATCCTTCTACAAAAGAATATAATGTTTAATTGAATTAGCAAAGATGAAAATGAACGGTTAGAAAAAGGAGCTTATTGAAACATTGCACACATCCTGAAGAAATTGTACGCCTGGATTTATGACAGACAGAAGACAGCAGAAATGTCACTCTTGGTGCTCGCCGCTCAAAATCGTAAAAAAAAAAAAATAAGAAAAAAAAAAGGTTGCCCAGATCTAGATGTCTGAGGAGGGAGAATCAGTACAATATTCCACCTGGATTCAGCCAAAATTGACATGCAGGGTATTTTAGGAACGAAGTGTTTACACCACACGCACTTCCTCACCTGCCACGAGAAGTATTTTTATTATTGCATTTTATGAACACATCATAAGTCTGTTTCATATTTGAAAGCAGTATATATTGGAGCATTCTGTTTTAAAGATTGCAGTAAGTCTTTTTGATATTAAGCTTTCTGTGTTTTCTATAAGGGAATCTACTAGGTGCTTCTCTTGATTTATTATTATTATTAGTATTTTTTTTTTTTTTATGTGACCCTGATGTGATTTGGTTGCAATGGCTTTCACCCGTGCTCCCGAGTATGCTGCATTCACTTCAGGCAAATTGTGAGCTTATGCATCTTGCTCAAAAATGATTTAGGTTGAATGCACATTACCACACTGAGGTGGTGCGCCTTTGTGCACCAGGAGTCACGTGAATGACTGTGAAGTTGTCCTTTTCAACATCAAGGCAAATAAGGGATTTCCCTCCTCAGAGCTTCTCGTCTGGCCACACAAAAGGCCTCCCCATTGGGATTATCTTGTCATTTTGTTCTCCTAACTTCTATGAAGTTGCCTTCCCTTGTGTATGCTTTGTTAAACTTTGTTTTACTTTTTCTTGCTTTACGTGGTTACGATTTTGGGCGGTGATGCTTACGTGTGAAGGGTTTACCCAGCTTAGTTGAAGAAATGCTCTCCTCTCTATCACGAAATGGTTACAATTGGCGGGAGTCCAGAAAGGTTGCTGTTGTAGCGTTCTTAGCTGCACGGTATGTTTGAAATCATGTTTACAGCTGGGCAATGCAGCGTTGGCTACTGAGGAGTGGCTGGAAACGATCAAAAACAGCTGTGCTTCGATTAGATTGATAAATGAATTCTCCTCGCACTGTGTGTGTTTAAGTGTTTTTGCTGACTGGAGTGAGATTCAGTCCACTCAGTCGCAATTTTCTGTTCACAACCCGCTGTCATCATCACCATCATTCGAAATATTATTGCTCGTTTTCCATCATATAAATTGTTTACTGCTGATGCTCAACAAAGAGCTCGTTGCCTTTTTGTAAACAATTAGCATGATTGGCAAAAGTTTTACGGCTTTGCTGACAGCAGGTGAGTTCTTGTTGTTGAACGGTTGAAGGATAGAGGACACGCTCTGGGTCGAGTTGTCTTTATCGAGCCTTTGCTTTTGCATGAGGGATACTGAGAAGCAGACATTGCTGACGCTGGATGAGTCAGTTAAATTAAGACACATTTTTGTGTGTGACATCCTCATCTTGGTTTTTCAGATGGGCATCTTTTCCAGTTTGTCAGTGGCAAAAGTTTTGGATTTTCTTTTGGGTTTTTTTTTCCAACCACACTTAAAGCCTCTGGCTGCTCCTTGCTACATTTATTGTTTAGGTACACAGCTCACTTATACATATGAGTATGTATCCATACATTAATATACTAAAGCACTATTAATGTGCCACCTCTTATCCTACTCGCTCAGCATTTATATTAAATGATCTCTACTTAGAATCAGCAAAATATTTTTTTTTGTTTGTTGTTTTTTTTTTTTGTCCACTGGTTGCCAACACAGACTTTATCCTTTCCCAGACGAAGGACTTCTGTGTGCATTGATGTGTGTTCACTTAATCTTTTGTGTTCAAACAAAGATTAGACTATGCTTCCGAAGAAGACAAAATTCATAACTTCAGAAAATTTATGGAGATGTTTTGTGTGTGCTAGACTGTATTGTAGAAGATGTATCCTTAATAAGTTGTTTTATTGTTTTTGTTTTGTTTGTTTTTTGGGTTTTTTCCCCTTCAGTGTGCTGTACTGAGTGATAGTGTTGAGGTATTAGAAAAGTGTTGGGGTTTAGTCCACCATTGCCCCCCCCAAGAGAATTAGCAGAAAGTCTTTGATGAAAGGTTAGCCTTAAATCTTCAGCTGGTGCTCCTTTTACATTATTTGTTTTAGGAGCTAATTAACACTGAATTGGCATGACTGACTTGAACAGACCCCCGTCCCAATCAATGCAATAATCTAAAACTGTCAAAATTTTAAGTAATGATATGTAATTTTTTTCCAAGAAAATGTTGATCTAGCTGTCTGTAGATTTTTATTTTTTGCAGTAGTTGAGTGAATTGACCTGCAAGTCTTAGTCAATACCTGACCTGACAGCTTTATGAGCACTTGGTGATATTCACACATTTTTTTTGTATTTTGTTTTTGTGTGCAAGCTCGTTTCTTGACAGCAAACTGGGCCATCAACTTAAAGAAAATTAAAAAAGGAGTTTAGTTGTTAATTGGCTACACATTTAATGGTGTTAATTCAGTATTTAGTTTTTCACCAAAGTCTCTGAAAATGACCACAATGCTGATTCTGTCAAATGGGTCACTGCAGGTCTGATTGAGCCTAAACAACTTTAGCTTAGCAAAAACTAGCATACAATGACATATGGGGTGGTTTATTATATAGTGAATAGCAAAATATTAATTTCAATATTCTGTGTGTTTTGTTTCTGAGTGGAACTGCTGCCTATACCCCATATTTGCATAACCAGTTAACCCCTCCACTACCACCCTTGACCACTGAACTCTGTTACTGCTGTTTGAGGCTCACATTTTATTCCCGGACTTTCTGGGGAAATTCGCAAATGGCTTTTTTATATAATTACTCCCTTGTAAAATATCTCTTAAATTAAGGTACAGGTTTGATTTCAGCAAGAAAAAATTTTTTATATGTATATTATACTCCATTAAGGAATGTCTAGAATTATCTTCCTCCAATGTGGATGTAGCCATTATTACGCCATTTTATGACTTTGTAAGAGAATTCACTGTGTGAAAATTGGTTTGCATTTTTGTATAATACAATCTGCTTTTTTTTGTTTGTTTGATATGAGAGGGAGGTCAAACTGGAAGTTTGAAGAGGAAAACAAGATCCTGTGAAATTGAGAAAACAAAATGTAACTTATGTACAACAGTGATTCTAAGCTGAGGGAGAAAGAATAAATGATATTGCTAACTCTGAATGTTTTTGTCATTGTTTTTATTTTGTAACACAATTCTCCAGGACTGTATTCCAGGAAGCGGGTATAGCTAAAAACTGTAGGTCCGTTCCAGAAAGAGAGTGGACTTCAACTTTGAGTCACTTGCCATGGTAACGGACGCTGTGAACCTAACGTCGCTGGCAAGTTTTGTCCAACAGTCTTGAGTTTCTCTTGACTCCTCCCCTCCTGAACCACCTGCTACTTCGATTCATTTCCTCATTCATAAAGTTTTTACAAGCACTGAAATCCCAAGTTAATGTTTGTTTTTTGTGAGCAATACGAGCGCTTTTACAGTCGTTCACTCCTCAACGGGCTATAAGGACAGAGACCGCAGGTATGCCGCGATTTATAATCAGCACAGCTGACAGTTCGTCTGAAACGTTTACTGTAGTTACTGTTTAAACCTTTACAGAGAACCGTGCAATGTAGACGCAGAACACACTAATCAATTGATGGCTGCTCATGCTGTAAAAGGTCACTGATGGAAAAATGTCTGGCTCTTGGAGACGATGTGAATGTTTGCATGAAAATGAGGCTAAAATGATTAAGATATGAAAACTGAACTAAATGTTTTAAAATGAGCTGTTGTCAAAATGAAGATTATGGTGTCAAGAGTATGAATCTCAACATACTTCCCAATGAAAATCGCCTAAATTGGTGATCTATAACGGATCAGCAAACCGTGTACGAGTCCACAGCAGGAGGACCCAAACGGATCAGGTTCACAGTCACTTCCCAGCTCAACCAGTCCGGATCTGTTCATTATGGCTTCATTTTCCTGACTGGATCTGCATTCTGTAATTAAAATGGCTCATCCTCTCACCCGAAATATTTAAAATCTATAAAGCTGAGACATTTCTTATAGCGCGTTTACTATTGATAAAACTTAGGTTGACTAAAGACTGGAGGAGCTGCCCTTCATGTTTTCAGCTAAACATGAAACTATGAATGAACCCTGACCTTTAACAGCAACTCAGTGAAACATCTCTGCTGCGGCTGTCATCTATCAGTCAAGCTGTTCTTAGGTCAGATTAGAAAGGGTTAAACTGGAAAAATTAAAGTTTTTCTCTAATTCTCAATTTTTATCCAGTAATAGAAATAATGAAATTCTCCATTTAAATAAAAACAGTGAGTTTGCTATTAAATCGTCAAACTGAACTGTCAAACTAGCAAAACCTGCTTTTATTAAATAAACTTACATGAAAGGCAGCTCCTTACGTTTTGCTGCTGTCTGGATCACTAATATCACAGGTCCATCAGTAAACTCAGTCTGAGCTCTTTCTCCAAATTTTGATCTTCACTTTGTCTCCTTTATTTTGTCCATCAAGTCGCAGCTGAATAATTAGATTTTAATGATCAAATATAAAATTAGGATTCACCTTAACCCTTGTATTATGGTGAGAAAAAAATACATTGATTAGGTTGCGGGTCATTTTCACCCATATTGTTTAAATCCACACAAAACAGTCAAAAATGAAGTTAAACCAATAAGAATTTTATTTCAGATTATACTTGCAGGTTCCATGCATAACTGGATTTTATATCACAGACTGCCTATATTTTGATACCATATTTTGCAGGCTTGTATGTCCTATACTGTCAGAAAAGACAGTGTACTCTGAATGTAATGAGGCACTCATTGATAGTAACATGGGGGCCAGGATTACACAATAAAGGCAGGATTTTGATCCATTTATCCCAGACATCAATTATTGTAAGGTCTTTACCTTATAATAAAAAGCGCCTTGAGGAGACTGTTTGTTGTGATTTGGCGCTGTATGAATAAAATTTAATTGAATTGAACTGAATCTCTGATTGCTGCAAGTTTGTCTCTTGTGTCGACCGTCCCTGGTGTTAGGTTTGTCAAATCAGATCACACGAGAAATCATCTGAAAAGTGTCCAAAGACATATTTACTAAGATTGGCCTTCCATTCTCTTCATTCCATGAACTTGCAGTTGCTTCACCCTTTGACCTGTGTACTCAAATTCAGTTGGATCCAGGGGCTTCCATTTTTCTTGAAAGACTTGAAATGCCCCCCCCCCCCCCAAGTTGGTCATGTCAAGGATTACTCCTCTATGGGTGGGGATATGAAGAACTGAAATGTTGATTCAATATCATCAACTCTTGAGACATCTTGTTGGACCATGAGTCATTTTGATGACATTAGAAAGTGACAATCTGCCTCTGCTTTGGTGTGGTGATGTTGACCATTTTATTTTATCATCTTTAGATGTCCATGTCTCCTCTGTGATTGACAACTGTTGAGTTTCTTGGTTTTTATCTGATGAAGGG
>VOQJ01002687.1:4617-17117 GCA_015052665.1 Apistogramma diplotaenia
CAGCCCACTCTACAGGAGAGGAAGAAGATGAAGGGTCAGAAAAGTGCTGACTCGTGTTACTCGAGTAGTTTGGTAAGCACCGTGTGAAACCATGCATGTGTGAGAAGTGTGTGAGCGCCTTGTGCATTAGCTGGCGTGCTCTTATGCTGTACACGCTGTATGTTTCTCTGCAGCAGAAGCTTTGACACTCTCTCTGAAGAACTGTCCTCGGCTGCACGTCACGTGCACTTGCGCTCGGCACCAGAAAGTGGCATTGCGAGGTCTCAGCCAGCAGAGGGGAGCAAGCTTTGTCACCAGAAGCACACAAGAACTCAATAAAATTAAAGCACACAAAACATCATATGAGAGGTTCATTATACAAAAGGGTCTACAGTTTCTTTTAATCACCTGTTAAATTTGAATGTTTTATTATTATGGAATGGGTTAAAAAAAAATTGAGCATTCACAGTTGATTGCACACATACGCTTGACAGATTTTCTTGTTGCCAAATAGTTTTATGTTCAGGTAAAGCTGAGGATAATTTCACCCGGAGCGTACGCGCACAGTCCCACAGTCCAACACGATGACAGTGCTTTGCTTTTGTTCTCTTGTTTGGCATAATTGCTTAACTTCACATGGCTCAGGCCTATTAGAGTCTCAGAGAAGCAGAGTCCTTTGCTGTTTTCCTTTTCCAGCCTTCTGAGGTGGCATGCTTGGTGCCACTGCGTACCGGCTGCACCGACATCAGGTCACCTCCTCTCAAGACAGAGTGGCACAGAGCAGAATCATATGACATTTATCAAGGACAGGAGGACTGCGGAGCTTGTAGTACACTGCTCAGAGCATTAAGATTTGCACAAGCCAAGTTAGCCTCTTTCAGCTTCCCGTTCTTTGTTGACATCTAAACTAAACTAATCTTAATCATAACTAGACAGATTTGTTCTCACTCGCTTGTTTTTTTTTCATAGCTCACTTGTTTATTTCTGTGTCTGCCCCTCTGTTAGTAACATTTTTCTGACTTAAAAAAATTATCTAACTTGAATTCGTTTGTTTTCGACTGAAGTAACTGTTCTGTTTTATTTCACATGGCTGATTGTCTTCACACTCACACCATACCGACACTTCTGGAGGCTGCAGCCGCGATGAATCAATCTTCTACTTAAAAAAGGTCCAATTTACCAGACAAACAAGCAGGGAGTTGGTTCATAAACATTTCGAGCTGTAAATCACTCAATATTTAACAATAAATGTCCGAGCTCTTTTCGGTCTGTTCTACATTTGTGCAGTTGCTCTCAGATGACGACAACACGAAACATTAAAATCCGCAACCGCACAACTGCACTCGAGCTTCATAATGCACAACAAACCTCGAACTTCACAGTGACTGCTGTGCAGAGAGACGCGAATAAATCAAGCGAGGAGATAAGCTCGTAAATTAAATGTCTGCGAAACCTCGATTTAAAATGTTATTTGTCATCTTGACACCAGCTCGCACGCTAAATGAAGATGTTACACCAAACTGATTTTGGAATCTTGTCTTTGTTGGGAGAAATGTGGTCTAGGAGGATGGACCTGCGCCCAAGACGATTAAAAGAAATGTGGACAGGCACATCTGTGCACACACTCTGCACAAATGCACATGAGCGGAGACCTACAAATCTTAAATCTGTCAAAACCTCCATGTTGTCTCATGCAGACGAGAGGCCAGGGCTCGCTCCCAATGACAGTAGTGGAGAAAATGAGCAAAAATCACTCGAGTGATTCCAGAGACTTTCCAAAGTAAAGAAGTCCGAGCATGTTTGACACTTCAACAATTCAACGCTGTTTCCAGATCTAATGTCGTCATGGTGCTTAGCTTCTAATTCTACCCTGTTATGCTACATAACTGAGTAAAGGAAAGAAAAACTTTGGAGAAAGTCTCTCTTTTTCCTTACTTTCCTCTGCTTTTTTATATCTCTGTGGATGTATTACCATGCAGTAGTGTACAGTATATATGGCTGTACATATTTGTGTTGAATCACACTGCATTACATTACCCAAACTGATATTATTATTTATCTAGTAATATGAAAAGGAAACACCCTCACAAAAACAGAGAACAGAAAAGTTAAGTGAACTTTTTAACTTATAATAAGATTACTGGTTAGTTACAGTCCTACTTCTCCTTCCATGGCCAATCATATGCTTATGAGGGCTCTTTATACTCCCATTTAACTCTGACAAAGACACACTGTGTGGAACGCTAGTCTTTGCACCTAATAAAAAGTAATTAAAAGGCACAGCTGTGTGCTTCATTTTCCTCCGAGGCTCACTTCTCATGCACGGAGGTCTGCAGTGCAGCACAGGAACCTTAAGAAGCTAATGAAAATAAGTATTCCTACAGCTAAAGCGTTTGGGCCATGTTGTGTATCTGATTATGGAAAATGGTAATCACAACAGCCACGGGGACCTGATTAATAGGTCACCACCTCCAGCTTGAGTCACAGAAATGTTAAGCAGCATAAGGGATTGAGATTTAAATGGAGAGCGAGGGGGGAAAGTGGGTGAAAATGGAAGAAAGTGAGTGCTCTGTAACCAGCAATGGTCTGGCATTGGCGCACTCACACCTCGTCTTCTATAGACAAACAAAAAATCTGAAAGCGCAGAAGGGCATTCCTTCAGAAGAGCATAATTCAAAGTACCAACAAAAACAGCATTTGACAAATGTCATCATCCTCCAGCGAAGCAAAGAACAGTGTCATTGTCTGCGTCTGCCCCGAGGCTGTATCTGATGGGACTATTCATCAGAGGAATGATGAACGATGGGGTTTTGCTGGAAGCTGTGAAAGAGCGGTTGAGGAGGATCGGGCAGGAGTTACCTGCACTTCACCACAGAATACTGATGGACTAATGTGAGGGTCTTTAAATGAATGTTTAAATCGCATCTGCAAAAAAGAAGGAAGCCCGGTGCAGTAAAAGATAGCATTGTGGCGTGGATGTGTGAGGAGATTGTTCAGGCAAACAAGAGATTCTACTGAGAATGCTTGGCTCAAGCGGCTGAGGTCTGAAACCAGCGACCACGCAATAACACTCTAAATCCCTGCGACAATATTTGTCGAGTTCTACTCCCTTCAAAGATATATGACTTTGCCTCATGTACTTCCTCAGGAGCCCGTCCACTTTTCATCTGAGCCCAGCCAATTAATTTATTAACTAATTAACAGATGTTGGTAACGAGTTATGAACAAATGATAAGGCATCAGGCTTCTAATCAAACCTGACATTTAATTTGCTGCCCTGCTTCCTCGTTATCAATTACAATGTTCATTGAAGATAATTGACAATGGTTTGCACTGGGACACAAGAGGCTTGTCTTTAACAGGTTCCTGTAAAAAAAAGCAGCGCTGCTGTGCCATTTCCAGGGGCAACGCCGACCATATGTTTAATATTAGATGGAATCTGTTCCATTGGAGTGCTCCGAAAGCTGAGAAAATTGGATTAAATTGGCTAATGGCATGTTTAAAACCTACATAAAATGAATGTGAATGGAAGATATTACAGCACAGGCCCAGGACTTGTGGTGTTACACTCTTTCTCTTTGGTGTTTTTTTGCTCCGTGTGTAAACTTGGGGTTTCTGTCAAAGTCAAATAGCGACGACAGAAAACCGCACAGTGTTGGTCAATACTGTTATTAGAAACCACAGAATTGATATCCCTTTCATTATGATGTGGGATTGTAGGCACGTGTGTCAAACTAACTCCTTATGTTAACAAATGATTTCATATGACCATCATGAGAACTGAACATGCAAATTTATATAATTTGTATCATTTTTGGAATCTTAAGGTTTTAAAACGTCCCTTCCATCAACAGATTAAAGACTGCAATTTTTCTAATTTTAGCTGCTATGCAAAACGAGCACACTCTTTTCTCTACCATGTTTCTATTCAGAGATTTACTAAATGTCTTCAGTACTTTCTGTTAAAATAAGAATAATTACTAAATATTCTGGGTAAAGATTTAATGGAGCAAAACTCGACAATAACTCAACTCAACTCAAAATGTTCAGTTATTTAGACGACATGATATTTTAAAGCATCTTCTGCTTTCCGACAAATCGAACTCTGAAGCTAACATGCTCTGCTCCAGCTAAGAAGTACTCTCAGCTCAGAGCATGGTCTTCATTTGATAACTAAAAGACATGATAATGAATCAATTTACATGAAAAACTCAGCTCAGGCCAAACAATAATCTATATGGCGCCGGTTTAACCACTCTGTCATTGTGCGAAAACTGCAAAGTGCATTAGTCAAATCAACCAGGAAATGATTCAGCCACATGCTGCCTTACTTCACCTCTTTCTCTCTATGTCTCACATTATTCTATTTATTTGATGTGTCCACTGTCCTCAGGCAGCGTCAGGGAGTTTTTTTTTTTTACCCTATCAGCTCAGTACCAGTCGCCTTAAGGGTCAAACCTCAAGATAACAAACACCTTTCTGTGAAAGGCAAACAGATCAGACAAGCGCCAAACTGCACCTTGAATTCCCTGTGGGGCATTAGAACTTGGCCATCCGCCCTCCTCGGGCAAAACACAAAAGCCAGGCAAACACTTCAAGACACTTCAAGGTGGGTCGGGACAGATAAGTGTCAGGGTGCGCCAGGACTTCTCCTTCAAAGCCTTGGAAAACAAGGACTTAGCTTAGCTCAGCAATTAGGTTATGAACAAAAAGACCACAGCATGAAAAGTGAGCTGTCACCGTGGAGATTTAGAGCCTGACACATGGTGAGGGAGATCCATCCTGCCATAGCTGGATGGGTATCTGTCACGTAGGATGTAGGCGACATTAGAGTGCCCGCCAGAAGACTTAGCCTATCACTAAGTCAATAACTGGCTAAACAGAAGAGTTAGCATTCTTTTCACCTCTTTCCACACATCACTGGATGAATGAGACTGATATGGAAAATCAGCCCACAAAAAATAAACAGAAAAAGAATGACGGACACGGAGAAGGAAGTTTGCCTGGCAACAAAGTCATCCCAAGGTCCACTGCAGCAAACAGACAGACATAGCTGCAGGCCTGACATGGACTCTAAAGTACACATTTCTGTGTCAAAACATTTGTGCTGACCTTGTCCAAAGGGTCTACATCAATGCACATGTCAAAATTAAAAATGCACAATAATCCTCTTCATCATGGTTCAGAATGCACAATAACTTTAATGTATTCCACTGCACAATATTTAAATTCCAGAAACTTAAAAAGCCAGAACACCAACAACAGCTAATTACACAGACATTAAACAGTGGTTTAATGGTTCTGTCTTTGCAGTTGTTGAGAATATGCTGCAACACTTGAGATGTGACCTTCAAGGATAAACTTGGTGAGATAGCACACACAATCTGGAGAAACAAAAGATAGAGAGAAAAGACAAACCTAATAGGTGAGTTTTAAAAGGCATGATTCAGAGGCGCAAAGATACGCCCAGCGATCACAGGGCAAGGAGAATGTGCAAACACCATTAGTATCGCCCCGAGAGGGCTTGGTCAAACAGTTTGTTTCCTTAACAAATGTTCATAATACAAACAGCAATTTTATTTTTTCTTCCTTTTTTTCTGTTTCTAAAGACCAAAGTCAAGTTGCTTTTTTTTAAACCTTTTACTCCTGTATTTGAGTCCTGTTTGGAATACTGTTAATACATTGTCCGGCTGTATCGTAAATATAAAGTTTTTATTAACATATCCAGGTTCTGCCAATGAGAACTGCAGATGTGTTGCCCAAATACCTCCTGCCATCTGAATGCTCAGGAGAGTAAGATCAGAGAGCCTAGTCCATGCCAATCACTGAAGAACACAATACCTCCAGCTACTGTAGGGCGACATGTCTCTATCAATAGACAAGTCAGGCCAATCTACCAGTTAGATAATAGCAGCAGTCACTCTGACAGTTAGATCCCCATACCGGACTCTCTGTGGGCCTTGCCTCTCTCTGCTTGCCTTCCTATCCTGAGGGGTTAGCAGCCCTACACACCCAACCAGACACACACACACACACACACATAAGGTGGACCTGGGGCCCTGGCGTTCTATCATGTTGTGCTAAAGGGGGAGCATAATGGTTTTTAAATGGATGACTCAGTGCTGGCCCAGAGAGGGCGTCTGAGACAGAAGAGAATGGCCATGGCCTGCAGCGAAGCAGCTCTTAGATTGAGCTGTCCGTCTCACTAAAATGAGTCTGAGTTAACACCTCTTCCAGTTCCCAGTGCCCCAGGACAGACAATAGCAGGCTTCCTCTCTGCCTTTCCCTTTCTTCTTTCTCTTGTTCCTAACCTTTCACTCACTCTTTCTATTACTCCGCACAAATCTAGACTTTTACTCAGAGATCCAGAAAACACTAAAGCATCAACCATTTGACTGTTTGGGTTGATTGGTAGACCACAGAACTCTCAAAGCCACCATAATGAGTTATTGCAAGTCTTAGTCAAAAACAAAAAGTTTAAAAATTTCAAATCCACAAAAATGTAGACAACATAGTTAAGCTGTTTTGGATGCAGCAGTACCACTGCAGCTGGTATATATCACTGATGATTGGTGCAAACTTTGCAGCTGCAATTTCAGTGATTTTGTGCTTTTAAGGATTACAGAGCTACATGAACAGAATATTCAATGTCCTTTGACTTTTAGATGACTCAATACAATTAAAAAGAGGGTGTCATCAAGAAGAAATCATCATTGATTGGGGGGGAGGGGGGCACTGGGGATCACCCATCATTGTGAATATCTTACTTAGGACAGTTATGCTAAGATAATCACTTTAAGCTAACCCGTCACCATACGGTACCTCAAGCAACCCCGAGCTCTAACGTATGAGGTCCTGGTTAGATATGATGATACAAAGAGGTCTCGGATGACTTCACTTATTATCTCTCATAACACATCCCTCTGTTTTGGCAGGGGACTGGTAAAACACACACACACATATATATGAGTGGACCTTCCATGAACACTCGTGTTGTCTTCCCACATCTTTGGTGCTGTTAGAAATGTGTTTTTTTGCATTTTACACTTTCCCTCCATCCATCCACATGAAACCTTCTCATGTCCACTTACATGTTTCTTTACTTAGCCGAGGTGCTGTCACTCCCTCGCCTGTCTATTTGTCTAAGACCAGGGGCAGTAGATGAGTAGATGGGAGGGAGGGGAGAAATGGGGTGTATGGGACTCCTAAGGGAGTCTGTTGATGACTATCAACAGGCTGACTGTTATGACTATCTGTGATAAGAGTCTGGGAGAGAAGAGCCTCTGAAGATTTCCAGCCCCAGCCCAGACAGGATATCTTTAAAAAATAATACAGCCTGAGCCAGGGTCAGTCCTCCAATGGCTATTCAGAAGGAGAAAGACGAGAAGATGGAATTATAGTTCCCTTTTGACAGGTTGGGAGGCAGAGATCAAAGATTTTACCTTGAAGAGAAATCAAACTGACCTCAGGCTAACAGCAACATGCATACTGATCTGGAAATACTATATTGAAAATGTCACGAAACGCCAAATTGTTCCAACATCAGCTGAATCTCGGTTGTGTTCATGTACATACCTTTCCCGGTGGCTTATGAAACTAAAACTGATAACTGAACTGAAAACTATCTTTGTGATATCTTTAAAAGTGCTGAGATATGCTGTATGTCCCTGTTTAAGAGTCCAAAAGAACCAGACAGGGTGTAACATTTGCTGAGTCGTTTCCTTTTCAGGGAGAGGTGTGAGTGTTTTTTCCAGGGCACTTTGGTGAGGACATGTGCATGTATCTCTTTAGAGCTTAAGGCAGCCTCTTCCCAAAGCGAAAGAGCTAAAGCTAAGCTGATAAATATGCATCAGCCGGGTGTCTGGGGAGGGGAAAGGAAGGAGGAGGAAAACTGAGAGAAAACATGAGCGCTATGGGGAGAGTGTAGTTTTTGGAGAGAAGCCCCTCGCACCCCGAATGGCTGGCCATGATACAAAGTTTAAAAAGGAATATGTTCACCCTGGCACGCCGCCACATAGCGTGTGCCTGAATGCTTTAATCGCCTGCATGCTCCCACAACTGGCGGGAAGAAAACCTACTGAAAAAAAAAGACTTCTCCAGACTAAAATCACAGTGGGGATCCTCAGCGTTTTCATTGTTAATTTATTTACATAATTTTCATCAGACAGGATTTCAGACATATTTTATTAACGTTAGCCATGTGTTTTTTAGTTATATATTCCATACTATAGAACACTAAACCATGTCATGCCTTGTTGGTTAAAGTTTTGTAACTGTGCCCATCAGCTGCTAGCATCTAATTTAATCACATCCTGCTCTTTGCAGAATGATGTTCCAGTGATTAACATGTCCGAGCCTCTATTCCTTATTACGTATAAATGTAATATGAGCCTAAACGATTGACCATCCTCCTGAAAACGAGCAGTCAAGGAGGCAGTGAAATGAAAAGCAGGCCAGTATATTTCACCTCTAATTAGGCACTTGAGAAAGCGAGACAGAGACGGAGAGAGACAGAGACCAGGAGTTTCTTTTTCCCTTAATGAGCTTACTGAAGCAACTTCAATATCCTCTAATGTCATGTTGAAATGAAAATTAATAGTTCAATATGCCGCCACCGCACTGGGCTACGCTTCTTCCATTTCCATATCAGATGCCGTGACCAAATGAGTCTGCTCGCTTCAGACCGACGCCCAGAAAAGCTGATACCGCCACTAATCAGCCAGATTTTTCCATTTGACATCGCCGCGCTGCCGGAATTCTGGATAAGTGTGTTGTGCATGTATGACTTTGTGTGTGTGCGGGGAATCAAAGATGAGATGGAAAGAACGGGCATCTGTGATGATGAGACAGATGCTCTTGAGGATCAGGAAATGTGAATGTATAGCTGCTCCGTGCCTTACTGTGTTGCATTGTGCTTTGTGTAACTGATCAAAGGTGATACACAGATGTAGTGAGATAAAATAAACAACAACAGAAGCCGTGGTGGTTCCTACCTCCCATCCAAAGGAGCTGTCTTTGCCCGTGGCCACATGATGCTTTGTGTTGTGCAGGCCGAACCTCTCACCAGCACCTATGTGGGTCTTTGCCCATACACCCAGACCTGCACCGGGCACAGAGGACTCCCGCAGCTCCAGTTCACTAGGAATGGGAATGTCATCAGGAATGTAGACAGGTGCCTCATAGGGCGAGCCCTCCTTGGGTGTGGTGAAGTCCTGGTCATTGCTGCTGCTGCTGTTGTTGTGGAGATGGTGGTGGTGAGAAGCATAGATATGGGAGTGTAGCAGGTGGTGGTGGTTGTTGTTCGGATGGGAGGGGGTCGGTGAGGGCAAGGGGGACATGTTGATGACACCGTCTTCTGCGTCGTCTTCTGGGCTGTCGGCGCCACCTCCGCTGCCAGCTGCTAAACCTGGCAGATCAGCCTCTGTGTCGTACATGCTGTCCACTGGCTCACTGTCATCTAGGAGACAAAGACACATACAGAGGTGTCATGCAAGGTCTCTAACCTCCTGAAAGGTAAGTGGCTTTTTTACTGTCAGCATTAGAGACAGGAAGAGAAATCTGGTTCTAGCCATAGATCCCCCAGAACTAAAGACAAACATTCAAATATTGTAAATCATATTCCTAACCTCAGTATGATACTACACATGCAACGAGTTCCTGGCCTTGAGTTCTAGAATTCACTTCAGTGTCCTAACCTCTAAATTGTCAGAAAACCACACAGCACAATGAGGAAATTTCGGGGTCCTCGGAAAGTCGTACTTATCCATCCGACTGGCTTCAGCTACAAAATGCTTAGTTCACTGATTTTCCAGAGGTTATCTGAGAACAGCCAGAAACACAGAGATGGAGGCCAAGTCCTTCGTGGGAATAGTTCTCAGTTTGATCGTGGTCACCGCATTCTGCCAGGACTCGTCTTACAAATAATTAGTTACATCTATCATTGTCCCGGTAGGCTTCGTCACTCATTATGATTTTCACATCTAAGAACTGACAACATGATTGTGGCGGCACTCCGGGATCCCTCCGTCCTGACATGAGTGTAAACAGGGACAAGTATGGTTTTCATAACTTGAAATGTCATGATTGTTTTTTTTTTTGTTTGTTTGTTTGTTTCGTTTTATCTTGCAAATTTAAATTTTGTCGATTTTGTTGCATTTTGTTGAGTCACACGCAACATCTGTGAGGGATGTGCTGTTTCCCCATTTCCCCATAAAAAGTGTAAAATTGGAATTGAAATAACCAGGAATTAAATAAAATAAGAAGAAAGAATAAAAAGTTGACGAGACATTAGGTGTCTTCTTGATGGTATACCTGACAGTCTTCTATATTCAGGACTAAATACATATATTTTCAAGCAGTAGAGGTTTGATAATCAGCCCTCATGCATGTGTGTGTGTGTGTGTGTGTGTGTGTGTGTGTGTGTGTGCTTAAGCACATCTATGCATGTCTCTTTGTTTTCCCTCTCTAAACAGTCCTGGTGTCTTAAGTCAAAGTACCACTGCAGTTTTACTATCTAAACACAGGGACTGGCAATCAGCAGGCCAACTAGGCCCAAAATTACAGCAGGAGTGGTTCCAATCAAGCGCTTTCCCCCTCCTAACCTCCATCTAGCCTGCTGCCAAGCCTGTCGCTGCTGCCCAGGTTTTAACTGGAGCTGCAACATGACATTTTTAAAATGTGCTTGTTAGTATGTGGAAGTATATTATTTCATAATGAGGCTTTCTTAATGAAAAAACACGATGCAAGTTGGATTAAATGTAAAAATCATTTCTCTGTGAGTTTGTTCATTCTAAAATCCTGTCTCTGTATGAGGTGAGGTCAGAAACAGAGAAACAGGCTGAAGGTGTCACTGAAAAGATACAACGAATACTTCTTTTGCTATCTCGTAAGACGTTACAGAAGTTTATACTGCGAAACCTAAAACTCTAGAAGCATGTGACGAGGGCTTTTCAGAGGCTGGCAAACCTGCAGCTTGTCCACATACATTTGGGTAACTTATCATATAAAGCTGAAGCAGTAAAAGTCAGCTTTTTATAAGTGATTTTGCGTCATCCAGTGATTTTGACTGGAAAGGAACCCATTTTTTAATGATCACTGTTTCATAGGGGTTCAGACCAGGCGTGCAATTAAGCACTGGAACATGTGAGCCAGCAGTAGCTTCCACTTTTCACAGATCAATTAAAGTTTTATAAGTCAGCCCTATCTGCTGCTCCTTCCACACAATCAAAAGTGTTTTCAGGCTATTAAACACTTTTTTCACTCGCTTGCGCTCTCTCTTCACTCCCCCACTCTCCCTGGCACTTGACCCATTGAGAGCAATTTTGACAAGCAGAGAGACAGCCTCGGAAAATCTATTAAATACCATTTGGCTTTAAGAGCCTCTATGAACAAAAAAAAAAAAATGCACAGATCGCTACGTCAAATAATTGAGTAACAAGGAGAGGGAGAAAAAAGTTCCTCTCAAGCTTAATGAACAAAACATCTTTTGTGAGACACATGGCACAGTGAGCCACGGCAGAAATGGCAAACACAGTGTGATATTAAACAAGTTCAACTTTCAGTCATAACTTTGTTAATTCATAAAAAAGAAAACTGGCAGATGGGGGTTTTTTTTCTTTGTTTTTTTAAAGTATGTGTGACCAGAGATGAATTTTCTCTCTGCCGACCTGAGACCGTGTTAGACCAGTGATGAAAAAAGAGTCGGCGGGATCGTGACGAGAGGGGCGAGAAAGACGGCGAAGAGGAAAAGACAAAGAGTTCAACAACTGATGACTGAGCTGCTTTTAAATGGCCGTGTGTTAGCTCTGGGTCTCAAAAGACCCAGAAAGAGATGTTAGGTTCGCCTCCCTAAGGGCTTCTTAAAAAACACCCAGGCCAGATAGTGCCTTCCTCTCCCCGGCTCCTTATGTTGTTCTTTCTCTCTCTGTTCCCCTACGCCATCTCTTTCTCTTTTACGGGGAGCTATTTATCCTGATTACATCAGGGGTCAATCATTAATTCGCACCTTGGGGGTCCCGGTGCTGGCCGTGGCTACAATGGGCTGCTTGTTCAGCGGCTGTTATTCCAGTGGAAAACTACTCTGCTCTGCCTAAGAGCCAGGCCCGGGCCACATGAAGGCATCCCATTTATTTGATAAATTGTAAATGCGTGCCATAAACGGAGCTCTTTGCTTTGTAGCATGGCTTGCAATAACAAAGATTTTAGGGCACGTATGAACAGATGCAGGACATCACACAAACACACATCTGTTTGCAACTGAAGGAGCTGTTACTGTACTCAAAACACATGCGCAGGGGATCAGATGGTGTTGTAGGTAAAGATGATATCTCACAATTACACATGTTAAAGGGAACGAGCAAGATATGACAGAGATATGACATTTACAGTCGCTACCATAAAATAAACATCTACAGTAACAATACCAAATATTTATTGTAAAGACAAGCAAATACCAATAGCGCAAGATATTAAAGAAATGAGTTCCCTGTCAAGAGCAGAAGACACTACTGAGGAATAAACAA
>VOQJ01002688.1:3055-14960 GCA_015052665.1 Apistogramma diplotaenia
CACATGTCCTGATTCAGGACATGTGGGAATGTGCAACCCAGATGAGATTTTGGTGTACGGAACATTCATTTTGACTCATCAAGCTCAGAAAAATGGGCCTTTCAGATGAAATGATGAAGTCTCTGGAAGAAAACTCAGGAACTAATTGAAGATTTTTTTTTCTCATGCATACTTCAAGTAATATTTTAAGATCAGAAATGAAGAGTCACCGTAAAAAGCATCAGATTTGCTGGATATGTAATGTTTACATCATCAACAGTACTTTTTTTTTAAATGCATTTATTTTATTGTCAGTGATTTTTGTTGCTGAAAAGAAGTCGTTCTGAGGCATAAAGGAAGATTAAAGATAATGATGCCTGTTTCCAAAGCAGACGTCTCCCAAGTGATTTTATTTCTGCTTCAGCATATAAGTGCAGTGAAACAGACTGGCTTTCTCTAAATTTAGCCTATTTGTGCATTTTTCTGAGCATCGTGACTGTTATTTAAACATCAATAACATTTAAATTCAAATTCAAAACTCACTGTTGATATCACCTAAACCTAGATTAAATAATAAAAGAATAAATCCTGCATAGCAATCAGAGAAAAGAAAATCCTAGTAGTTACTGCTCTGTGAGGATAAGAAAGAGAAAATAATGTCTCTTGTTTCTTACAAACATAGAAGGGTACATCTTGAAATCCTGCTATTTTTCCCCTCTTTTCCAAGTTCAGGGTTGCAGTGAGGCTGGAGCTTATCTCACCTGTCATAGGGCAAGAAGCAGGGTTCATGCTTGACAGATCACAAGCCTATCACATCTAAAGACAGACAACCATTCACACCTACAGTCAATTTAAAAATCACAAAATAACCTAACATGCCCGGGACCTGGGAGAACATGTAAATTCTGCATAGAAAAGTCCAAGCGAGCGGATTCAAACCCAGGACCTTCATACTGTGAGATGACAGTACTAACCACCACACCACAGTACCAGCATTGTCCAGAAAGGATACGCTTCTGTCTAACTTTGTGTGTTTCAGTTTGTTTGTGCCGGCATGCTTGACATGAGCAAATGTTTAGCCGTGCACCTGCCTGCAGGTGTAAGCTTTGTATACAACAAAAATTCAAAAGGTGAGCTACAACAAAGGTGTGGGAGCAAAGGAGAGGAGTGTTCCAGTTCCTCCTCCGAGCATTTCAAAAGTCAGTGATGGGATAAATAATTTAGAGAGTCACTGAAAGGCTGTCAGTGCCACTGTAAAAAAAAAAAGAAAAGCAATACAACAAAAAAGGCAAATCAGAACTAAAGCTCCATCCAGCTCACACATGTAGCCAAAGAAGGAAAAAAAGACAAATAACAATAAAGCATAAAAGTGGGAAAGATGGAGTAAAGAGGTGAAGATCGTGCAACAATTGCAGTTGAGATTTGGCAGGTGTGGGTTGTGGACAAATGTGTGATTGGATGTTAGACAATTAAGGAAACTTTAGCAGGTGAACACCCCACCCCCTGCCCCATGACTGCTCCACCATCCACTTCACACACTGCAGGTGGAAAACCATTATGAAGAGGTGCTGATAAGATGATAAGGCCCCTCATCATCAGGTCAAGCTCCACTCCATCCCTCTTCTGTCTTGCTTTGTTCCTTTTTCATGTTCTTTAACCATCAATAACTCCTTTCTGCCCTTCCGTGCTCTATTCACAACCACACTACTCTATCAAGCCAGAAAAGGTGTGGGGATGAGGACGGCTTAGGTCTGGCATACTTACGTTCAAGCCTTTGCCACACAACACACATGTAAAAGGCTCCTCAGTGGTGAGGTGGTTGCTAGGTGCCACTGGAGTAATGATGTGAATAATCAGCCTCTTAGGCTTCACAATGAGGGCTGTTCACAGGACAACACAAACTCATTTACATCAGTTTTAATGGAGGCGTTTAGTGCACCACGGTCTAAATGCTGTTACTGAGGTTTTTCAAACCCACCTGGAAGACGTTTATATCAAAGCATTTTTTTTTTTTATTATTCCACAAACAAGAACAGCTGCATCACTGACCTGCTGCCAGTTGTGAATGTCTAGTTAGAGTTTGAGCTAAAACTTTTGTCTTTGATTATAAGTTATTTGATAATTGGCTATTATTTAGGTAATATTTTTGTTTGAGAAAGAAAAGTCCTAAAGTTAAAGTGCGATGCTTTGGATTTTTGGAATTTGATGAGCAAAACAAGCAGTGTAGATAAGAAAATTACAGTTATTTACTTTTCAAGTTTTCCATCAATGGGAAAATATGTTTCAGCAATGTTCAAATTTTGACAAAAAATACTCCAGCTTACAAGTCACTTATCCCTGCATGGTAAGCATGAAACACCAGCACATTTTATAGGCTCTGTACACAGGTTAAAAAAAACACCTATTAGTGACTGCAAAGTTCAATGATTAAAACATTACTCTTTAAAAACCCAGAGGCTGAAGATAACTAAGTGCACTGTACAAAGAAAGAACAGCCTTGGACTTTACTACCTTAAAATAACAGAAATGTTTGTTGACTAAAGAAAACGCATCAGTAACAAAATTTTGTACAATTTTCAGGTGCTTTTCTTTTTGTTGCTATGAATTAATCTGCATATTCCATTTTACGACAGATTTCTACCTCCCATTTAATCGGCCTTGAGACCAGTGGGGGGTTGTATAGTAGCTTGTGATATGAACATCACATTTATTTTTATTGCACAAAAGGACAGAAATACAACAATGACTTGCAAATTGCATCCAGGACAGAAACAACTGCATTACACTGCTAACGCAACTACGGCTTTTTGCAAGTATCTGACACAGACAGCGTGCAAATGCAAAGCTAGCAAAAGAACGCAGTGATGAATGCAGACCACGGCCCGGCAGTCAGAGCCTGATCATCCACAGGTACCAGAAGCAATGATGAGCAGTCGGGGATTTGGTATCGTTCCGATACCAAGTAAATATAGGCCAATATCGCTAATACTGATACCAATACCAACACTTTTTATAATTAAAGTAAATTTTGATGACCATTAAGTGTTTGGTGATTTTTCCAATGGATCATTAATTAATTATCATGCTGGCACCATTATCGGTTACCACAACCAGCATTTAGATGTGAAACAGACATCTGCTGCAGGTAAAGCCACAGTGAACACAAAATTATTAAATTATATTTAATCAACTCTATTATATTTAGTATATTTATTTCAGTTCCAGTAAATATATTCATTTAAATAACACGTTTCAGTGGGATAAATTTAGAGTCTAAGCATAATGTTCACTTTTTGAGTTGGCTAAAGTAACACATGACCAACTGCACTGTAAAAATATCAATCAATTTTTGATTACATCAGTCAAAATTATGAGTCACGTGACAGTTTAACATCAAAACACTGTGGGAAGAGGAGGAGCAAAGTGTGCCTGGTCTGTGTTGTGACAGGAGTGGAACTTAGACAGCCAGTTCACATCTTTGATGAGCATCAATCTCATTATTCTGGTATTGATCAATATTGATACCAACGTTGGTATTGATATTAGCGATTGTAACAAATTACTTCCTTCAGTTAGTAATAAAGTATTGTAGTGTATTACTTAAGAAAAGTAACAAGTAAGGTGTAACACAGTGGCATGCAGCGATGACAGAAAAGCAAGCAGACACAACGGCATAATTGTCTAAAAAAATCATGTTTGCAGTAGCTGTCCAGTGAAAATCACTATCTATGAAAAAAGGCTTACATCTTGTTTTTTTTTAACCATTTAAAATAAGTTTATATTATCAAGAAATAGCTGAATTAAAAGGCTTGGGGAGTGTGTGATATGTACTGTATGTGATACTGCCACACATGGTCAGCTCTGCAGTCCCCTCTCCATCATGGTCAGAGTGTTCCTTGCTAATGTACTAAAAGAGTTATTAATTTTTTCACACTCCATCTTCTCTACATCACATGTGTTGGCCAAGGTGGTTAGGAAGAGGAAACTCATCTTTTACGATGATAAATCACTGAAACTTTTTTACTTGTTAATGCTAGCTGTGTTTCCGCAGGGCCGGCGGCGCACGCTGGTTAACCGTGAAAGACCAGAAGCTTATCCACAATACGCAAGTTGATCAAAGTCAAGGCACTATTGAATCATATTGGCTTAATATTTTTGGCTTTCCCAGTTTTTTTCTTCTCCTTTTTTTAGTAGTATAACAATACTCTGTCATACCACAACTGGTTCACATGTGACAAAAAAATAAGCAAGCGATCATGAAGTCGCAGCTTCCTACTCAGCCAGTCCGAGGTCGGTATCAATCTTTAATCAAAGTCTTCAAAGTAAGGAAAGTTCATTTCAAATTTCACCTCTAAAGCATTTTTTTCAATGACTCTGAAAACAACTACAGTAGCATCCCACTACGTACTAATGCAAGCACACTCCACAATTACATTCAATGAGAGAAATGCTGGTGTGATTAAAATGGAGAGGATTATTTGGGACTAGGTGCTCAAATCAATTGTTTATACAAAAACCCAGAGAAAATACTGTAGGTCAGGGGATGTCAGGGTTGTCCGACACAATCCCATCGAGCTAGACACATCGCTGGTGTTCCACTAATCTAACCATTTATTTGTCATTCTGCCTCCCCGTCCGACCCTTTTTATATTTGCTTCTGTCACCTGCTGGCCGTGAGCCTCTCTCCCATGCACGTTTTTGCTGGTTGTGCTACGGTGCGTATCTTTTCATAGCGTGTGCGCTCAGTACAGTATGATTTTATACACATTAGACTGCACGTACATGTGTCTATCTTCTCTCGCTGTTTCTGCTGTGCTCTCTCTGAATCAGGACATGCTGTGAGCTACTGATGATGGTGATGAGTCAGTAATGTGAGAATGTCACCAGAGTCTGGGAACTGTGACTGGTTTCTGTCTCTCTGTTCAGACTGTGGATTTCGCAGTGCACTTTACTATTGCTGCCACAGGTTTCTTATTCTTCCTCTCCTCCCTGGTCTTGGGCCTGCATCTGTCAGATACAGATGCAGAAAATACAGATTTTGTTTCACTGCACTTCAAGCCGCTGATGCAGGCAGCAATAAAAAAGCAGTCCATAATAGCCTTTCAACAATTCAAGTTGTCTGAGAGGAAATCGGAATACTCTACCTGCTCCGGGTTCCGTTTGGAGGTTTTGGCCAACTGTAGAACCTTTCAGATTAGGAAAATAACATGAAGAGTATGAGCCATTTTCTAGTCTGTAGGGAGTCCTTGCTTCTCTGATGAGAGAGGATGGGAAAGAGTGGGGGTGCTTCAGAAAGAGAGCTGTCTGTTTTCCACTTCTGGCATCTTTATCTTTAAACCAGTCACTATCAACCAACAGGCTGGCTGTAGCTATGCACACTGATGGGATCGCATTGCATTCTATTCAAAAGTTAAGTCAAAATGTATGATTTTTTTATACACATTAGACAATGTAAGAATGTAAAAATAGAACAGAAAATGTCAATCCCATTTCTAACCTCTGCTTGAACAGTCAGCTTCCAGCTGCCTCCAAGGTTCGCTTACATCTTCTCTTCATTTTCAAGAATCTCAGTGGTGCACCGAAGCAGACAGACCCCTCAACTTGTACACACACAGTCCCACTGTTTGTGGAAGCACGCACACGCAAACGCTTAGCCTGCTCTAACTTGCATATCGAACTCAATATAAGCAATTTTTAACAAATTCTAAGTTATTGTGTTTTTCACTTTTTGTGTCAGGAATTGTGTGCTTAAAACATGAGAGCATAATCCCCATTCCTAACTCCAAGGCTACAGCTACTGTACACCTTCCTCCTCACTTGCCTACTTATTTATGCAAGCTCACTTCCAATATACAGAGCTAAAAGCAGCTGTGTTTCCATGCCACATGTAAATCACAGCTGTTTCTGGTATGTCTGTCGCCATCAACAAGTTAAACTCACTGTGGCTCAGGGGGTAGAGTGGCTTTTCTATCACTTGGAAGGTTGGTGGTTCAATCCTGAGCTAGTCCAGTCTGCATGTCGAAGTATCCTTGGGCAAGATGCTGAACCACATGTTGCCCTTGATCTCCATCCCTCCATCTGCGTGTGAGTGTGTGTATGAATGTGCATAGGTATAGAAAATAGCACTTGTGTGAATGTGTGTGATTGGGTGAATGAGGCCTGTGGTTAAAAAAAAAGTGCTCAGAGTAGAAAAAGGCTTTAAGTACCCTTGTATTTATCCTAATACCAATAATGTATCAATATTCAAATAAGATTGTAATATTATTTTGGGTTCTGTGCTTATGTGTAAATGGCTGGTTATTAACCTAAAGAGAAGGTAAACTATTTTATAGGCAATACCGTGGAAATATGGCTAAAAGTATGCAGTGTGCAGCCCAAATGTCTTTCAAAAATCTGAAAGATTTGTAGCCGTCTTTCACCCACAGTTTATTAAGTTGTTGCACTTACAAGGGCTCCTTGCATGGGATTAGGGATTATGTCTCCTGCATGACCTTATATGCGGAAATCACTATCCCGCTTTCTTTTTGTTGCTTTCACTGTGACAGCAACCATAACGGTCAATTTCGGTGTCACTTCAGCTAAGGGAATAGACCTTAGTTACTTCAATGTTCCACTCCCTGATGCACTTGAGAGGACAAAAGCTTGAGTGTTTCAGAAAGACAAACCCTTTAACACTTTTTGTGGCATCTTGTTGCAATGCATTCCTAATCACCTCTTGCATTTATGTGCAGACAGTTTGATTCATGGCATTGTTGTGGGAAAAAAAAAAACGTAACCAGGCATAACCAGCCTTCGCCATGCATATCCACCAACCATAAAGTGGTGATGTGTGGGTTTGGCTTCAAGATGATTAAAGATAGGTGGGTTAAACTGTATTTTTACTACAGCAGGATTTTTTCCCCTCACAGCTTACTTGCTGCCTGAAAGGTTAAGTGTAAACTACAAAGCTATTCATGCGTGGCTAAAAAGTAAGATCATTTTAGATGAATTCCTTCTCGTCCGGAGAGAGGACGAGCTGGTGACTGCAGCAGGGGGAGGTGACGAAAAGCTGCAGTTACCTTGGACACTTTCCAGCTGTAGGGAGTCACGTACACATTTATCAGACTAAATAAGATTCTTCTTTTTTTTTACTAAATTATTTAGCCCACCTTCCCACCATAATTCCGATGTCCTTTATTTAAATAATAATTCATGTACTGCTCTTTTATGTATAACACCATTGCAGCTTATTGATAAAAATAAAATAGCACATGTTACCGCTCCCTACTTTATAAATAACTCCCACAGAGAAGCTTCAATAAAGTTCTGATTGAATGGATTCTACTTTTATCAATGACTCATCCCAGTGAAAAGCTTATTTCTCTATGAAGCAAACAAATTAGGGTCTACAAATCATTGTCAAGCTCGTGCTCAGGAACCAAATTAACATGTGTATCCCAACACAAAGAAGAGCATCACTGGGTTGTTATGGAAGCACTTGCACATGGTAGGTTTTGTTTGTACACCTTTTCTTTGTCATGCACAGTACATATTTCCAATTATGTCCATACAATTATTTAAAGTTAATCCATTTGCCATATTCCTTCATATAATTTGCATAGTCTTCACAGAAGCGTACATATCTTCTCACTTATGCTGATGAATTAGATAAACATGGGATGCGAAGACACCTCAGCAGTATTATCTTGAACGAAAAAATTCTTGATGTTTGCAGATTTGATGTCACCAATGTTTATTCCGTTTTATACAATTATTAATTTCCACTCTTTCTTGTCCATTTTCCCTCTTCACTTTGTCACAGAAAATCAAACATAACACATCACCCACTCGCCAACTCATTCAACTAAGCATACCAGTGAAAGAGAAGAGACAAACAGCCAAGTGTGCACTTGCAGAAGTCATAATTTGTTTGTGACATGCAAGATTGAATTGAGGACAGTAAAATTGCAATTTCTATGTTATTATAAGTCAACTTGGGCTATCATCTAAAATAGTTGGGTAAACACATGCAGTTTGCGCTTGCACACAGGCACAAAACACCATCAGACACGTTTGCACATGCATACACACAAGCCTACACTTATTATGTTAAAGGATAACTGTAAAAACCTCTGTCAGTGTCGTGGTTCAGGTGGAATGCGGACTCAGATGTTGGAGTGAATGAGCAAAGAGTAACATTTATTTAGTGAAAACGGGGAATCCAAAGCACTGAAGATAACTGAGTCCAAAAAGCCATAATGGGAAATGTGGGGGAAACCCACACAGGCAAACAGTGCAGCATGACAACAAACTGAGGGGAGACACGGACCATAAACATGCAAGGTAATTAGGGAGATGAGAAACACCGGGGAACACAGGTGGAACTGATCGGGGAAAACAAGACTGAGGAAGCAAGACGAAATGCAAAGCACATGAAACAAGAGACTAGCAAAATAAAATAGGAAGTAACTAAACAAGAAATACTGACAGGGTGGTGGAGACTTTTCTAAAACCTGGGAACGCGAGGAAGGCAGAATAACTAAAAGGAGGAATTCAATACTAACAATAGCCATGAACAGAAACTAGATAGTAAAACTAATAGAACTCAAAAGCAGGATTATGCAAACAGCAACCCTGCAAAAGAGCATAAAACAAAAGCTATGGAATAATACATGAAAAGTAAACTAAAGAAACAAAAGAAAATATTTAATAATAACAGTATTTGAAAGCTCAAAAGGCACAAAAATGTGTGTCAGAGGACATGACGGGAAGCTTTGCCAGAGGCCAACAACCAGTTGAGACCCCCTGGTGGCTCAGCTGGGATCTGAAGATGATGGAGAAGGCAAGGACCTTCTGCTGGTTCGGCAGGTAACCAGCGATGAAGACACCCGGGGATTCAAGTTCAGACAGAGCCAGATCCGTGGGCTGGTTGCTGTGCCCAATCCCGATTCTACTAATCATGGGTTAGTCTCTCCTACTGATCCCTTTGTTTCCTGATATTGAGTCCATTTTATTTTGTACTGAATACAAACGCGTTCACATTGTAAATACAGCAAACTAAGGGACGACGCAGACTATAAACACACAAGGTAATAAGCGAATTGAGAAACACCAGGGAGCACAGGTGGAACCAATCGAGAAAAACAGGAGAGCAGAAGTAAAACTAAATAGTATGCACACAAGATAAGAGACTAGCAAAATAAAACAGGAAGTAATTAAAGAAACATTAACAAGGTGGTGGAGACTTAACTAAACACGGGGAACACAGGAAAGGAAAATCTAGAAAAAGAAATGGTTGTGGATGTGTTGATTGGAGCTGAGGCTCCAGGCTATGAAGGAGGGGACTGTATGGTCTCATTGTGTTGTGTAGACAGGGAATAGAGGATGATGAGGAGGCGTTTCCATGGGAGTGCTGCTGTGTTCTTCTTGAACAGACGCATTCCCTTATCTCCCGCCTGGGGAGAAACAAACATTGGCAGCTCATATGAAGGGGAGTTTCCCTGCATCCATTTGAGCTGTGCAGAAAAGCAACAAAGCCCTGATTAAATTTGAGAGACAAAAGTGCAGGACATCTACTAGGCCCATGCCGTCTGTGTTGATAGCAGAACCATCTGTACATTTTGTGCCTTGACAAAAGCATTCGTTCATTTAATTTATATAAAAAGCTGTTCGTTTCAACAAACAACAATTTAGCATTACATAATTCTGTATTAAAATAAACGTGTTAACAGAAACATATGCAGAATCTGTTTTACTTTTAATAGTGTTACTACCAATGAATGCCTAGTGATCCCAGACTCAGTATATGAATGGGATGGGGAATATGGTAAATGTTTTAAAAACCTGTCGTGGAACTCCCAGACCACACTTCTGCTTTAAATCAGAGGCTGTGAGACCTAAACGAAGCAATCAAATAAAGGAAAACAGGCAGCCTCTGAATAAGCAGACACTTGGGAATAAAAGACGGTCTTAAATGATCAGAGTGCACAGCCGCTAATGTGTGATGGCTAGAGTAAAAGACTAGAAATGTGCAGGCTAGCTTAAGCATGCACCCTGGGATGGTACTTTGTTCAGTAGTCCTCAACGGTGACAGTGCGAAGACCATCACAGATGATTTCTGCTGCTCTGTCTCTCAGTCAGCTCGGGAAAAGGAAACTGAAAGTTGATTAAGCACAGATGTTTTCCACTCTGTTTACCACTAAAATGAAACTATATATGCTGTGAGTTCTGTCACTCTTATCGGGACATACAGTATATTGCACGCACACACAGACGTGTTGTAATAAAGTGCATGTACGTAGTTTTGCTGAAGCTCTCTTTGGCAGAGGTAATGTTTTCATTATCATTTGGTTCCTTTGTTTGTCTGTGTGAAAGCAGGATTAAGCAAACACTGCCGGGCAGCTTTAGGTGAAACTTGGTGGAGAGGTGGAGGCACGAGTGAAGAAACAAACATGTAAACGTTTATGTGCTTCTGGATTACCTTTATCTTTAAATTCCGAGTTGTTTAACAGAAACTTGGAGGGGGGGAAGTCATTTGGATTTGATTATTTTGACACGTTGGAAAGTTTTCTGTAAAATGTTGCAAATATGATGTCTAGTGACACACCCTAATTCTTTGGTTCTCAGTAGTTTCAATTCTTGGACATATCAACAAAGAAAATCTCAGCACAAGCTTCATACACGTTGTGCAGCTTTTGTTTATAGAAGTCTTAAAAACTGGCAACCAAAACATGCAAAAGACTGAAGTTCTCAAAAAACTGAATCATTAAATCCACAGTTCCATCACAAATGAGCAATTCCCACCTACAGTATGTGTAAGTTCATATAATACAGAAACCCCGGGTTTTAATGGATGTTGTTGTGATATTGCTGTTTCCAAGGAGAGGAATAAACTCATAAATCTCAAATGCTGGATGGCTTAAGATGAAATTCAATACAAATGTTAATGTGTCCTTTAGCACAAACCGCATTCTCACTGGTGATCATGTGACTTAAACGGCGCTATTATTGTCTCACTGCGTCTGTTCACCTGAAACATCATGACCACATTCCTGAAAAACTAACACCGCCAGTTTCCAAGACCTTTGGTTGTTTTATGTGTTTATTGGCTCTGTGGAATTAGCACATAAACCTAAACAACTAAATGAAAAGAGGGCTCAGCTGAAGAGTCTTGTTGAAATAGAAAGCAATAGATTAGAAAAGGTGATTGAATAAGCACAGGACCAGACAGGCTTGGTGGAGGAGCATACAGAGTGATCTATGTGGACAGGCCTGTAATTGAAGGGAAGGAAAGGACTTTATCCTAGATCAGTATCTACCACTCGAGCAGGAAAAGAGAGCTCAACACCCACATATTTCCAGAAAGGCAGAGGGAAAGAGAAAACAAGGCCCCTGATGGACAAAATGTCTATGAGGACCAGAGAGAGAGGGGTGGAGGTAACAGAGACAAATGCTGGACATGTATGTGTGATCTTGGTTCCTCAGAGCTCTGACACAGATGGGAGAAAGACAAAGAGGGAGAGGATGTGAAAGTAAGACAGAGACAGTGACAGATATAGGGAGAAAGGAGATCAACATGTTGAGACAGAGCCCTGGAGACACAGCCACCAGAGAAGCAGAGAATTATGGGAGTGCAAATTAAATTACACCGGAAGGGACAGTCAGGTCTGGACCTGCAGGAAACACTGCGCATGGGGCTCTTTCTGTGTGTTGTGTGTGTTGTGTGTGTTGTGTGTGTGTGTGTGTGTGTGTGTGTGTGTGTGTGTGTGTGTGTGTGTGTGTGTGTGTGTGTGTGCATACAGTACATGCTGATGTAAACAGAGTATGTCTGATTATGAATGTGTCATGCATGTTCTTTTGTCTCACTAGATAAACAAATGCGATTAAAGCTTATATGTGCACGTGCGCATGTGTAATTTTTAAGTAACCAGATACATTTAACAGAGAT
>VOQJ01002689.1:4285-18358 GCA_015052665.1 Apistogramma diplotaenia
GAGCCACCATATGGCTATACAATACAGGATAAATGAGCGGTCACATAGACATAAAGGAGAAAATCCAACCATTCTGCACTGTTTGGAATGAACATTGTGCCTCTTAAAGGTGGCCAGTTTAATTTTTCCACAAGCAAACAAAAGCTGTGTTTACACATTCTGTAGTATTCACTATAATCCACTGAATGCATTCTTGAGCACTCACAAATGTGTTAACGGTATTTCTTCCACACTAAAGCCAATTTGTTTACAGCCATATTTCCTTGCTACCGGTCTTCTTCATCCCTCTCTTTACTGCTGCACTGCTGCATATTTTGGCTTGCTGATTGGCTGAGTAATCTGAAACCACTGGGGAAAAAAGTGTGCGCACATGGGTGACACAGTTTTGCATCTGCATTTTAGACTTCACTGAAGTTATTTTAACAAGACACACTTTGCATCAGTGAGGACACTTTAAGGGACAATATGTACAAGCTGTGAAGTCTATTCTTGCTCTGAAACCTCACAACTACTGAATGGAACTGCATCCGTACAGTAGGATAGAAAGAAACTACTTCAGCACCATGGACAGCGTGCAAACAACAATCTAAATCCTGAACTCGAGGTGTCCGGATCGACATGAATAAAATTAGCACTAAAGCTCAGCTGTCCTGTTGAGTTTCTGTGTCATTCACAAAACCCAACCAGTCTTATTAGTGCAGGGCTGGTTCTGCGTCAAAGATTTTTAAAGGTTATTGCAATAGATATGCAATCACAACCTTGAATTGTACTCTATGTATGTGGCAATTACTCAAGAACTATGAAGCTGAGATGGTGAGCATGAAGTCTTCCAAGGCCATTTACTCCATGCTTTCATAGGTAAGACTACAGGACTGGGTGTTTCAGCTAATTAGACTCCTCTCTTTTAGTCCTTGGTGGACTTGCCAATAAATCCATCTGGATTGTGTTTGTCCAACAGCTGTTCCAGATTTTGGTTAATCATATTTTGCCAGTTTTTTTGGGGAGGAATGTGCCTAATTAAGTTTTTGGTTATGTATCCCAAATCCCTTTTAGCAAGTAAATTGGATCATCATTTGTAATCAAACCATGTTTTAATCATAGCACAGTTTTACAGCGTAGATGAAAAATCAAACAAATAGACAATAATGAGATGACAAATTACGACACAATCCCCAGAAGCACAGAAACTGATTCCCAAAGGTACGACATTTACTTCTTGTAAGTGTTGAATACTTCAAGAACTTTAGTGCTTCCAGATATAGCCAATAAGGGGAAATTATGTTCCTTTTTTTATCTAAATGTTTCTTTTTTCTTTGTTTACAGCATAATGTTCCTAGGAGGACTTGTTGTCCCTGCAGAGATTTGCTGCGCATTTAAGATATTTTTAACTTAGCATACTTGTATATTTCCCAATTAAAGCTGTAATTAATGCAGCCATGTTGTGCTCCCAGGAAAAAGATGTGAAACTTAAAACATGACAAACAAAGCGAGAATCAAGCTCCTAGCACAAGCAGCCAAACCTCCAAAACCGAGCACAAAGGTCAAAAGTGTCTGATTGTGCTTTGAAAATGTTATTTCTATGAAATTCACTTTGATGGTATGTTTGTTGGCTCTGTGCTGTGCTGATTGTGTTTCTCCACACATCCTTTTGCCCCCAATGTACTTCCATCATCTCGCCGCAGACAATTGGAAAATGTAATTTCTTCTCGTTGAATGAATGGGTTGGAGAGCACATGAGCGTCCACTCGGGCGATGTATGTCTCTGTCTTGAAGCAAAGCACGCTGTCCACAAGGACATGCTAAATCAGCAAAAAGGTCAAACAGTGTGGAGTACAGAGGGAGGCCTTTAAGAACATCTCGTCTGTTTCTTTGTCCAGTCAGGGCTTTTGGGAACTATAGGCAATTGAAGCAATAACATTGTCACAAACTGGGGAAATAAGTTTCTTTTTTTGCCTGCTGTGTGAACAGTGCCTGGCACTCCAGCAACTAAAAGCAAACTTCATTCACAGTCGGCTTTACCTATTCTAAGCAAGGCTCTGATTTTCACCTGTAGGATCATATTACACTGATGTACTGCAGGTCAAAGTAGGTTATCAGCTGCTAGCCAGCAGCTAAATAAAGAATGATGGACGAAGGGGGTGGGCAAACTTTATACTGCTGGAAGTATAAGTAGTCATTATTTTATTCTTTTTAAAAAATATTATTCACTTGAATTGCTTGTGCTGCTTTAGTATTTTCTATTTTGTATCTCTTGTCTTTACTATTTCTAAATATTGTGGGTGACACCGTTTTGCATCTGCATTTTAGACTTCCTGTATTTTGATTTGTGCTTAATTGCTACAGTTAATGTTGATGTGTGTGTGACAGAGATGAGTATCGGACATTTTTGAAAATACGGAACAAATTGCATCCCATAATGGCTCAATATGGGACGCAACATTTAATTGCCAAATAAAGGACGATTCCATATTTTAAGGGGCAACCTTACTGGTATAAAACAATACAATAAGCTGTGTATTTCTATAAGGTACAGCTGTTCAGTGTAGTTGCTAGCAGACTTTTCTCATCCTCAATATGGAACTTTAAGAGACACTTAACTCTTTTATGGACACAAATAATTGTGTTGTCTTATTAAATTAACACCATCTACTAACACATTAATGTTATTGTTTTGTTATTAGCCATAGCTGCTAGCCGCTACCTTTACAACAGGCGACTAAAGTGTCTCTTGGGTAAACGGTATTAGTTAAATGGCTAACGTTCACGTGCCAGGTTACAAATTTATGATAACTGTATAATGTTTGCTGACTCAGATTTCCTCATCAAGAGTCACTACGTGAACATTAACTACTTCAGCTACCAGTGAGGGGAGGAGCTGTGTGGGTGCCTGTGTATACAGCATTTGTAGTATTCAGTATCCAAGTATTGGCTTTTTTCATAACCCTACATTTACTATATTTTTCATCTGTTTATTTCACTCTGCAAAACACTCTGAACCGCCCCAGTTTAAGAAATATGCCACAAAAATCTTGAGTTTGTCGCAGTCGGTGATGTAAAAAAACACAGTCGACTGTTATAAGCTTTTTGCCAACAGGAAAAATACAAAATCTAATTTGATCTAATTTGAAACATCTGCCGGTGTAGTTCAGACACAATGTGGGGAAAAAAGGTTTCTAAGCAGAGCACTGCATTTTAAGCAAGATGATGAATAATATTTACTTCACCTGTCAGTGTTCGCAAATGAAAGTATTACAGCAATCTAACGAGTAATGTAAGCAATTACCTTTTGTACCAATGAATAAGTAGAGTACTATGATTGCTTTTAAGGCATTAGCAGTAAAAAATATGTTATTATATATCCTGAAGATCCTGTATATCCAACACTGGTCCTCACTGTATGTTTATGCATGTTTAGATTTGTTAAAAAAACCAACTCTGTAATCTCCATTTACTACAGGTGGCAAATAATAGAGAAGGAATAAAGCAAGCATGCTATACTTCTTCCAGCAACCACTGATGCCATGGTTTAAGCAACTGCACCAGTATTCTTCTCTGGAGACGGGCAATCATGTTAGCTTCATTTACACATAACGGCGGGATAAAGTTGATTATTTTTCAAGGGAGCGTTTGCTGAGAAATTGTGAAGCTGCTGCTGGTGCATTACAACCGTGCATATGCTCATTAGCTTTTTCTTCACTTCACCAGTTCTGATTATGAATCCTTTCATCATTTGCTTGAGTGTTTGCTTTTGCTTTGCTGGCAGTGAGAGTTAACATATGTGTGCACACTGACGTGTGAGAGTGACACTGTAAAATGAGCCTCCCCGGTGATTTTCAAAGTGAGGATGTCCGCTGAAACAAGGTAGATGTTCCGGTTTTCTCTGCATTTTCTTACATGTAAAGATTTTTAGCTGATACATATGTCATGGTTCAGCTTCCATGTCAGTTTTTTTCTGCAGAAACTGCATAATTTTCTGAGTGGCTTTAGAGTTTCTCTTTCTTGGTGGTTGTTTTGCGTGGGCAGTCTTCCACACCAGTTAGCACAAGAAACTAGCTAAAATATATTTTTCCCCCTTTTCCCATAACTAAGCTGACATGTTGTTGTGTGCCAGTGTGATACCTCATGTGACGAGAAGCTCATTAGACCATGAAATTGAGCAATGTTACCTTGTCTTGTGTAAAACTTTTCAGGAGGAGAAATGAAGAAATGGAGCAATTGAGAGAAAGGGGGGGCAATGCAGCAAAATGGTATATTTTTATGTGTTTTTCTATATCATAAATACTCAATGCATAACCTATTGTCACATCTATGTAAAATAAACAGCGGCTTTAAATTTCATAACCCTCCTGCAGAGTTGCAGCTGTTTTGTGCCATTTTTACATTTAGCAGTCAGCATTCGAAAGGCACACTGGTCACTTACATAAGGCATGAGTGCACTCCTGTCAGTCACACAACATGAGCACACCCAGCAACATTGTAAGACATCCTGTTTTTCAAAAAAGTAATAATATTACAGTCTGCAGTGCTGTGCAATAGTCTTAAGCCACCACCTGTTTCTTTATATTTAACTTTCAAACTTTGTTGTAAATTTTTAAAGTGGACAGATTTCTTTGGACATTGGCTACTTTTTTACAAATTTTCAGCACAGTCCTTGTACCTGACCATGTAACACTGATGAACCAGTGTTGTGTCTACACATAACAGACAACTTAGCAAAGAACCCGTTTTTAATTGCATCTTTGGGTACTTTGTTAATGTGATAAAACATATAATTTGTTCATATTTCTGTAGTTGAATCTATGAAAAAGATAACACATCTTGAAGGATAAGAAATAGCATTTGCAGCAACAAGGTGATTCCCAAAGAGCTATTAGCTGAAACATGGCATATCTCAGCATGTTGTGCACTGCTTCCTTAAAAAACTGAGGAACCTTAACAAATGAAGGTCAAAAGAAGAAATGCCTATAAAACTATCAACAGCAGTATTTGAAATTCATGTCCTTAAGAAACAAGGAAAAACCCAACAAAGACCTGACACTGGTCTGGTCTTTCAGCTGATCCATCTACTGTTCACTGATGCCTCATCAGAAATGGTCTCAACTGAAGGGTGGCTGTCATGAAACCATTCTTGAAAAAAGGCTGCGGTACAACAAATAACACAAGAACTGGACTGAAAACCGGTCACTAATGATACATCAAAAGTAGACTTTTTTGGTTCAAATTGTCATCAATATGTACTGTACACAGGAGGTCATGAGAGAGGTACAACAGTGAGTGTCTACAGCCAACTGTAAAACACAGTGGAGGCTCTGTCAGTGTTTGGGGCCTGTGGTGGTGGAGATCATATCAAAATGAATGCAATGCAGAAAAGCACTGTGATTCTGATCCACCATGCAGTACCAACTGGAAAGCATCTGATTGGCAAACAGCTTCATCTTTCAGCATAACAATGATCCCAAACACTCTGCTAGTGCAGAAAAAGTATACCTGGATAGAAAAACACCCAATGGAGCCCTATCAGTCATGGATTGGCCTCCCCAGAACCTGAACCTCAGCATTACTGAAGTGGTGTGCGATCATGTTGACAGAGAACAGCCAACATCCAAAGAACAGCTTTGATTGTCTTTCAAGAAGCCCCGAGAGCTGTTCCTGAAGACTGCTTAAAGAAATGACAAGAAAGCTGCTTAAAAGACTTTAGGTGGTGTTGAAGAATAAAGGCAGCCACACCAAATATTATTTTCAAGCTTAGAAGACCTGTACAAACTCTGTTTTTGCCTCATACTGTATGCTGTATTTCTATTTTTGCTTCACCTATTTCTCATTACAAAGTAATAAAGGGCAGGACCTTTGCCCGGTACAGTAAAATATTAAAACAATCATAATGTATTCTCTTCACAGGCTCATTATGTTGATGTAAAACAAAGACAGAAAGCAAAAACAGATGCAGCAAGAAAGATTATTTCAGTTTCATCAATTTCTTGAATCTACATAAGTAAACGTTCATCACAAATTTCCAAAATGAATCATCACAAATTCATCTGGCACAATGTAACAAAAAAAAAAAGAGACAAGATAGCACAAAAAGAAGCTTTATCAGTTGTAGGCCATCTGTACATGTTCTACAAACAGGTTCTCATCCCAGGGCGTCTAATTACTGCTGTTCTGGCAGGTGCCCCTGGAGCTGGAGAAATACACACAAGGTTTGCTGGTACCCTTGCTGGCTACCCAGTGTATGCCCATATCTCATGAAGCTGGGAGTAAGACTCCTTTCACTATTACATAACCCGTTATGTCAAGGGAGTGATGTTAAAGGATACCATGTGACCGCCTTTTCAATTTAAATGCAAGCTAAAATCCTTAGTAGCCTAACAGGCCCGTGTGGGAGAGAAATAAACTTCCATTCCAACATACAGTATGCTTCTAGTTCTAACACACTCCAAAGTAAAAACTGCAACAATTTTAAAAGTGCCTGTGCAAGGAGTGTAGTAAAGTAATAAAAAACAGTGGTGCTCCATGGAGTGTAAAATGGGAGGGTTTGGCAGTGTGCAGAAAGGGAGGACAGCGGGGGAGAGGAGAAGGAGCACAGGTCGCTGGGGTAATTTAGCTCTGAGCACAGTGCACTGTCCTGAAGCCTGGCAAGGGAAGCCCATGCATCACACTGTAGCTTTGTCCAAAGTGCACCGTTATGATTGATAACCTCACACTTCGTTTTAATTTAAAGTCAATGGCATCTATAGATACCTGTCAAAGCGGAGCAACCTGTAATGTCTCCTCGCCAGCCAGGAGCCTCGGTTCTCCGGCTGAGGAGCAGCCAAACGGTGAGCGGCGCTTTAGCGGAGCGATCAGTCCGAGAAGAAAAAGAAGAGAAAGACAGTGATCACGGTGATCACTCATCCCGCTGTTTTATTTCTCGGAGAAAGTCTCAGAAAGTGTTCACCGGTAATTTAAGTCAGAGATGGATCGCGGCAGGTGAAGCCTGTTAATGCTGTACAAAGCAAACGTAAGTGAGGGAATTCAGATTTTGTTCTCGTGTATTTATTGTCACCTTACATCATTTGTAATTTTGTATAAACCTTTAGAGGACTGGGAGTTTTCTTCAGAAGTGCCAGGCTTAAATGTTCGTATGATATATTTCCCCCTCTCTGCACTTTAGTTACTCCGAGACAGCTCTGATCCAAATTGCTCTTTGTGTTCTTCACTTTTCACATTAATCTAAATACCAGGGGGAGGTGCAAAAAAAAAAAGACATATAAGGGTTATTACAGATGAAAAATTAGATAAATGTAAAATTGTGCCCTCACTGCATTTGGCAAGTCTGGAACTTTTTGTATTACAAACGACAGCAGGCCTCATGGGGACATCAGATCACACCCCTAAAATGATTCATATCGTTTGCAATTACATTTTATTTTTGGCAAGAACCTTATGGAGGATCTAAATCACTGAAATGAAACAATAAGGTGCCTCTGGATTACATTAGTGCCAAATTACATCCGCTGGTTTATTAAAGGAATGTGTTTGTGGATTTTTGAAGGGAAAAAAAAGTCACCTTTATGACCAAAATAATAAAAGATGTGTCATTTATGTTGTGAACTACTTTTTCTTGGCTGTCATTAATAATACAAGCGATGGGTTCGGTTGTTTTATCGCAATACGAAAACACTACAAATCACACACAAGTGCAAAATCAATATACGTATATTTTTTGCATTAGAAAACTTAGAAAATAAAAATCCCTCATCATCTCTACACCAACCAGAAAGTCTACTTATAAAAAGGAGCTGATTTAGTCTCGTGGCCTCCAACTCTAACAGCGTTTTCATTAAAGCAAACCCTCGGGGTCCCTGCTGGCAACGCGGCATTCTGATTCGCTGTCAGTGACCTCTAATCTTGCATTTATAATACAGGACCTTGCCCCCGGGGCCATGGCAGGAGCCTACAGGGCTGCAGGAAGCAAGTAGCCTGAAGCACGAACGATATGAATATTTCACATCTCCTCAGGTTAAAGGTCAGACACAACAGGCACTACGTATCCACACGCCCACATACACGCGGGACAGTTTGCACGGCCCTGAACTGCGGCATATGAGCATTCATACACTATGGTATTAGAAGTGGTATGCGGCCAGCTGCACCACATGTCTAAATCAAAAGGCAGACCTCCATCAGAACTTTTTCTTTCCAGTTTTGTATACATTTGTGGTTCATATTTCATAGAACGTCTCCTTGTGATTTTCAAGACTGAGAGCCGGCCCCTGAGCCTGTTCCCTTTGAAGATAATGAATTGTAACTTGCATCAGGGGTTAAAGTGGGCCGGAACAGTCTAGAAAAGCATTCCAGCACTCTTGATTAATGAATAATTCAATCTGATTGGCAGATTAATACATATTACTGATAAAAATTTGTTAATTTTTCATGCGCTCCAGCTTGGCAGTGCACCCACGGACGGCATGAAGATACTTGCTAGGTAATAAGAAAATGATGGCGTCCCGTTGGCTGCTTACACCCTCACAACATCCTTCTTTCCTTCTCATCTCTGTGACGTGTGCAGCTGTAAATAAAGTTTCAGCTGTGATGCTAGGCCCCACAGAAGAGGAACGAGCATAAATGGAGTAACCTTTTCTTTTTAAGTGGCAGTTTCATTTCAAATGCAACTTTTCAAACAGCTCAACAAATATGGCAAAAATGTACATTTAGCTAGCAAACGCATTTTATTATAAACTGCGTGATTTGTCACCAAAACGGTGTCTGTGAGCTAAATGTTTCCTGGGGAGAGCAGAAAAAAAAAAAAGATAATGTGAGATGGAGAAAGATGTAACAAAGAGAAGAAGATGAGAAGGAAGATGAGAGATTATTTTCAACGTTTAGGACTGCCGAGGAGGTGAAATGTAATAAAGTGGAAATTTAAAGCTTATATGTAAGGGCCTAGTTCATTTCAGAGTTTTAAAATCAGATACTTATTGTGTTACTGACTTATATCTTTGTAAAATGTCTTGCAAGAACAAAGTGAAGTATGCTCATTTCATGATATTCAAAGCTTGCAGGGAAATGTTGCCTTAGGCAGCTTGCGACAGTGTGGTGCAGGCTAAACTGGTTAGTTTGCAGTGTTGTGTTGAAGTTTACAGTGGTGCACTATGTTGAACTGGTGCAGAGCAGCTGTGGTGCTTGTGGTTCTTATTAGGATATATATCAAAGTTAGCAGACACTGATTTCCAGTTAAGGTGATGCTGATTAGAGCACCTCACCGAATTCTAGCTTTTATGCTACAGTGTATCACAAAAGTGAGCACACCCCTCACATATTTGCAGATATTTAAACATATGCAGCTTCTATAACAGTAAATCAATGTCCAGTCATAAGGACTAAAGGTTCAAAAGGAAGGTCTGGTGTTCTGGTGTTACGTCAAAGGCGAGCCTGACCAGTGACGACAAAAGTGAGCACACCCCGAAGAGACCACACCCGTAAATGTCCAAACTGAGCACTGCTTGTCATTTTCCCTCCAAAATGTCATGTGACTCGTTAGTGTCTCAGGTGTTCAGTTTTGAAGTACAGCTCTCACACTCTCTCATACTGGTCACTGAAAGTTCCAACATGGTACCTCATGGCGATGAACTCTCTGAGTATCTTAAAAGATAAATTGTTGCACTACATGAAGATGGCCAACACCCTGAAGCCGAGCTGCAGCACAGTGGCCAAGGTCATCCAGCGTTTTAAAAGAGCAGGGTCCACTCAGAACAGACCTCGCGTTGGTCGTCCAAAGAAGCTGAGTGCACGTGCTCAGCGTCACATCCAAATGCTGTCAGCATTGCTAAATAAATTTACTCTGTTATATAAGCTGCACACAGGCTACTTTTCATCGTGTCAAAGTGTCACTTTTGTCAGTGTTGTCCCATGAAAAGATAAACTCAAATATCTGCAGAAATGTGAGGGGTGTACTCACTTTGTGATACACTGTAGCTTTACAGTGTCAGTGAGTTGGAAATGAGCCAAATCGCTCGGCTAAATTCTCAAAGAGGACAGTGAATTTCAGAATATCAACACAGATCACCTGATCACAGTCTGTAAACAAAGGAAATTACTGGAGCTCACAAAACAAATTATCATGTGACTTACAGTATTTCTGAGTAATTCTTTTCCCACCACTACACCTGATCTAAGGTTTCCACCTGCCAGATCCCACTTGAACCCTTGACTTAGTAGTAGTCACAAGGTTTTCATCGGAAGAATGACCCTTTACAGATCATTCCATTTAAATACTTTCTGTGTCATGATGATGGACAATAATTAGACAAGTAAAAAAATTAAACATTATTCTATGCACCACACGTAGCCCATCTTTAAGCTCACCTTGCAACCCTTCAGATTTCTGTATGTGTTGTGTTTGTGTTTCTTGTATCTTATCTTCACTAAGAACAGAAATCCATAGTTTGAAACTTTTATTTCGTAACATATCCAAGCACAGATTTAGAAACCGAAAAAAAAAGAGCATTTTCTTACAAGGAGAGGAAAAATCTCTCTAGTTTGCAGGATACACAACGCCATTACATGTTAGCCTTGAGCAAACTAAAAAACACTACACCCACTGCAAGGGAGGAGCATGTGTCTGCTTTGTTCATTTCACGCACAGTAAACTGTGCCTGATTGTGCCATGTCGCCCTGTTGCTCTAAATCTTTGTCTACACACATACCCTGGTATGTGCAGGCACGTTTTGTGAGTCTATATGCCATACAGAATCACATTTTTGGATACACTCCATTTCACACAGTAAGTGAGATAAGTGCCTTTGCCCTGATCATTCATCCAGAAAACACAGAGGGAGTAAATCAATGTCCAGTCATAAAGACTAAAGGTTCAAAGGGAAGGTCTGGTGTTCTGGTGTTACGTCAAAGGCGAGCCTGAACATCTAGATGCTACCAGGCATGCCAGATGGCAAGACAGATTTTTAATTATTTCGTTTTATCAGTGCGCCTTCAAAATGGCTTCCCGTTTTGAGATGGATGGGGCATATGTTAGAGTAACAATGTATAATATTAACAACATAGCTTTCATTGCAGATTCATTGCAAGAACTGAATTATCAGATGCCCAGTCAAGTACTTGGATATCACTCCAACCCCATTTGAATAATCTAAATGAGATAATGGCTGCATTATCTGTCACAGTCCATCAAACAAAGTATCTGAATGGGTCTATAGAGAGCGGATGCCCAAGGACCAAGTAATTTATCAATAAATAAATACTAAACGAAAAGCAGCCTTGAAAAGGCGGCTAATACTGGCGTATCAATCCCAAACCACAGCTGCTTCACCCGCAACCAGCTTCATATGACAGACAATGATTATTTTATGCCAGTAATACTGGGTTTGCCATCAGTCAACAGTCCAACCAAGTGAACAGAAAAACTCCCACTACCCCTTCAAGGCAAATTTCTGCTTCAGCAATTACAGCCGGCATGTGCTGCTGATTCCTTAAATTTGGGGGTCTGAAAGGCCAGCCGACGAACCAACATAATGACTCATAATGGCTCCGGAACGTAGTAAAAAATGTTTGAGGAACTGAGGTGAAGTTGAATCACATTAATGAGGCAAATTACAACTTTGCTTCATATTAACACAAATTTCACATTGTTACTTCCTCTACAGCGAGCAATCGCCAAGCAAAACACTGCGACTCCAAGTGCAACCATATCAGCTTATCTCAGACATACCCTCTGCCCCGTGAATCATCCGAAGCCGCCACCTTAAATCAAACACTTCTAACGGGATAATTTGAAAGTCAGCTCGGATTGCAGATCGTAATGTCTTTTATTGCCTCGTGCGTTATAGTTCATCGCCATGCGCAGAACTAAATGTGTCCCTGTTTGCACGTACATTACACATTAAGCTTGAGAGCGCTTAAGCCAAACTGTTTCCTACTCTGTACTTAACAGCCCACTCCATGCCATAGGGATGGCAGAGCTTCTCTAATAGTTAGTGCTTAGTGAAAGTAGGCATCCCTGAAATATGAAAATCAATCATGGATGATGGCTCATTTGGGCTGTCTACCAGGCAAAGGCAGAATTAGGAAATAAAAAGGGCTGAAATTCCAATTACACAGTCGATGCCCATTTGTTCCATGGATATGTGTAACCCTCTGGTTGAAGTTGTTGATGTTTCCACCAATTGTATAATAAGCATGCTGTGGGCATAACATATTAAATGGAATTAAGTATCTAATGAATAAATCGGGAATTGCAATACTGGTGTAAGAGATCCAGATGTCTCTACGGGGAAATCACGAAGCTAAGAGATGACATTATGGTAGCTGAACAAATGGCTACTTTTAACTGATGAGAGACACTAAAGTACCCGATGCCACGTTGTCAAACAGACGTCTGAAGCAGTATACAGTATATAGTTCATTTTAGAAAACAGAGGCTGAGACAAAAGTTCAACATCAGACACCAGCAACAAATCACAAGATGAGACCACCATGCCCCAGACTGACAGCGGCTTACATGACCCATTTAACCTTCTTTGCAAGCCATGCAAACCCCAACAATCTGTTCACTGGCCTTCCTGTCACCGATGGATGGAGAGGCATGGCGGTCTGCCGTGGAGTCAAACTGCTCAAAACTAATATAATTTTGCCTGGGCAATCTAATAAAACACAAGAGCCATTTTCCCCCTTTTTCTGCCCTCCTTCCATATATCCTGGCAGAGTCGCTATGATTCATAAAAGCTGTGGTGGCAGCTCTCAGTATGCGATGAGCGAAAGGCACCTTGGGGAATTTTATGATCCACGACGAAGCGTCCGGGATCATTTTCGATGTATGCATGTGTCACTGCATATTAATAATGGCCTCTGTCTCTGAAAGAGCCAGCACACCTTCAAAGACGATAATTTAATCTTCCCCCTGCTGAGCATTCTCTCCTCTCCACACTTGCTAATACTTTCCCTCAGAATCCCAGTCAAAGGAGCCATCGCATACACCGCGCACCTTGGTTTATGGATAATAAACAGAAGGAACAGGAAGTGATAGAGGAAGAATTAAACCGGTATTCTTAATACCACCAAGGAAGAGAAACACAGAGACAGCGGAGACACTTTTTCTATTCTCTTTACATATGTAAATTGAGTGGCCCTATAATGTTACAGGGACAGCTTGCTGAGGGTATCTTTTACGTCTTTTGGTTATCTATCTACTGCTGAGATTCATGTGTAGCCACTAAAAATTCCCTCATTAATCTGGAGCGGGATCAACCCCCCGCTGTCTTATCTTTTCATCTGTCCCCATTTGTGTACTATAGGACTGCAAACAAGCAAAAGAACAAAGCAGGGTGCTCTTAAGTGAGCCCCATGTGCCCTTTACCCCTCAGAAAATTATTTTCTTTAAAGAATTTGCACCCCGCCGTGAAGGCAGCAAATAAGGAGAGCAGTGCTGGATCTGGGATTTGTTATACAGTACAAGATGGGAGAGTCAAAGGCAGAGCTGAGTGTTCATTGACTGCACAGCATACCAATACCAACTAAATAATCTTAAAAATCCCTATGTTTTATTTTCATGTTAGAAGCTCAGAGCCAGTTATTCTCCATCCAAGGGGGAGCTGTCTCCAAATAGATTCTCAAACAAATCCCCTGTATAAGCACAGAACAGTTACACCATGCAGCGGCCGTGTGCTGGCATGTACCAGCCATGGCACACTGTTGTTAATAATACGGTAATGTCAGCTGATGATGGAAGTGCATTAAGATTTTACATTAAGAGTCATAAACCGAAGAAAAGAACCATTAATGGTCCATCTAAAGACTATTCATCCACACAAAAAATTAATAAATAAATCAATGTCAAATGAATGCAGATCTGAGCTAAATCCATTCAAATGCTGCAAAGAACATTTAGCATATTATCACAGAAGCTTGATCTTTTGAATTTGATGCGTGTAACTTTGACTTCAAGGAGCTTTGGAGTGCAACATTTATAACCACAGCTTTTTGTCTGCTTAATATCAGCAATTACTGTTTCAAGATGAGAATATGGTCCCTATTCTTGTTTGCCTCTTCATCTTTTTTACACCATTTTAGTTATTATCA
>VOQJ01002692.1:10735-28140 GCA_015052665.1 Apistogramma diplotaenia
AGAGAGTTTATCCCGCAGGTACAAAGGATCCTTATGCTCTCTGAGGAAACATCAGACCTGTCAGCTTACTACAAAGACTCATTTCTCTCTCTCTCACACACACACACACACACACCAAGTCAGGAGTGTTATTTTTAAAATGACACTGGCTGTCAACATGTCACTAAAACAGTTATGATTTCCATATATTTATTGTAAAGCTGTAGATGTTTATATCCTTTCAACAGTGTGAAAAATGCCAGAATATTTTTGGTATATCTTGAAACTCAGATATAACACTTAAAATTTAAAAAAAAAAGAAAATTAACATGCGAATCTGATTCTACTGCACATTAATCATGCATATTCCAGGGTTTTTACTGCTAACATTACATTCAATGAAAATACTTCTCCTGGAAGTCTGTTTGGTTACAGTCTGGAAAAATAAACAAGGATTCAATATTTATGTTATTTTATTGAATTTCTATTTTAGTGACAAACTACTATAGATAAAATGTAAAGGAAATTTCTACTGCTATGGCAACATTTAGTCTAACAGCTTTGCTTCAGTTAAACCTCTCTGCTTTAAACCCATCTAAACCACCTTCATCTTTTACTGAGAACCTCTGACTTAACCTAGAATAACACTTTCCCTCCTTTGACTCATTATGCAGTCAACATATTGCTCTGCTGCTTCTCAGATAACAGAAACCCATGAAAAACTTTGGGTTGCTGTCAGTCGCTGCAGCAGGCAGTGGGAAGTGTGTTTTTGTGCATGTGGACGCTGAGGCCGGCGGGGGCAGCGTGTGCTTTTAGCCACCCACGCCACGAAGCGGAGTCACAGGCTCTGTGAGCCCCTCCCTGGACAGCTGGCACTCAGCTGATGACAGTGAAGGCTTAGCAGGAATCAATCTCGACCATGTTTGCCTGCCTGCTGCACCGTTTCATAGATTTACGGTGTGTGTACGTGTGTGCTGGAAAAAGTCTGTTCTTGCCCGACCTGAGTTTGCCCTGATTTGCATGCGTTTGTGTGCACATGTGCATAAAGTACCATGCCGAAGGTTGAGCAGATTTAATCTTCCCACGGATTACAAATGAAAAGCAGAGGATCTGTGAGACATCACCATCAGTCGGTGAAAACAAGTGGAGGAGGAGAGCACGTGTCTCTGGAGCTAATGATGCTGATCAAATTTAGGTTGATCAATTAGTTTGTGAATGTGATTATAAAACCAGCAAGACTTCTGCTGACATTCATTTCATGAGCAACTGCCTCAAGCCAGAGAAAAGCAATCAAGAATTATCGTTCCTTTAAGGCAAAATGGCATTTTTTTTAAAAAGAGCAGCTTTCTTTAAACCTTTTTTTAAAGTTTGATGACCAAACATTTTGTGATTATTCATTTAATGCCCAATCAGTTACCTACAAAAGAGAAACAGATGATTACATTAACTGCTTCAGACTCTACAGGATATAATGAGGACTTAAGCTCGTGAATGTTGCTTTGTTTGAAAATGCTGTGGCCTATATTTTCTCTTTCCTCCCATAAACAGCCTCCAGAGGCAAAAGCTTTGGATTAGTTTTCTCTGTATGTTGTTGAAGGGCTGGGGCTTGAAAAATAACTGGCTAAACAAAACTGGTACCAAAACACAAAGAATACTTAAAGTGTCTTACAGCTGGAAATGGGACCAAAATTCTTAAAAAAAAAAAAAGCAGGCATGAAATGACTCACTTTATCTGCTTGGCATTTTTGTATCGGATGAAAATGACAATTGGGTAGATGTGAACGCTGTGAAGCCGTTCGATGGCGTGAGGGGCAATGTCAAGTAAACAGTGACAGTCCTGTGAAAAAAAAACAGGAAATAACAGCAAATAATTTGTATTAGTTTTCACACTTTGATAAAGACTGAACAAACTTTTGATTTATTCAACTCAGGTCATGTGTTTAAAGACTTTCAGCAAGTTGTGAAATACATAAAAATATTAACAAGGCTCCTTTGGAATATGTTGGATTTTTTGGAATACACCTGAAATTCCTCTAAATGCCAGCTGTATGCATGCATGCATGCAAGGTTGTAAAGACAGTTGGTGCATAAACGTGGCAGCTGTAAGTCTCTTGGTATAGAGCCTTCAATATACAATCCTTGGATATGCAAATCAAACAATCTAGAATGAGTTACTTTAAAATGTACCTTTTCTGCCATTTCTTTTATTGAGGCAACAGTTGTCACATCAAAATGGCCGCTCCTCCGTTTGTAGTCAATGAACACACAGTCCTTTACTCCACGCTCTATTGCCTGCTGAGAGGCCTTCATGATTTCTAAAAGTAAAACCAAATCAACATTTTTCAGTGGAATATTCACATCAAGTTCTTACTTACTTCTGTTTGATCTTAATATTTAGGTTTCATGTTAGGCGGCTCTTAATGAAACCTCTCTTGTAAAATAGATAAACAAGATAAAGATATCCTCCCACCATTAATGAAGATCTGAAGTATATTTAGAAGTCAGGATACAGCCCATTTGTTTTTGGGGGTTCTTTGGCCACAGCAGCTTTATTGATAGTACAGAAATAGCTAAGGGGGTAAAGACACAGGCAAATTGGCAACAGGCCGGGAATTGAACCTGCGCTGCCTGCACCGCGGCATATGTATATGGTCGCCTGCTCCACCACTGAACAACCCAGGTGCCCTACAGCCCATTTCTTAACAAAAACGCATTACCTTCAACAAAACGATTTTGTCCAAGCCTTGGTCTAAACTGTTCTCCAAATACTTTTACTCAGATATAATACATATTACATCAAAAATTGTTTCAATATTAATACCCACTGAATCAAAATTTTAAGCATACTTTAAGAGACTGATGTTCTGTGATTAGCTTTAGCATTTCTACAAATATTTTGGTAACCATGAGTGCACCCATATAACAATCTCCTGATATGACAATCATGTAAAAAACAAACATAATGGAACCATGTTGTTGTGAGCAATATTGCTGAGCAGTAGGTATGGCTTTGATATTGCTCAATGACGAGTCAGTCTGTACCATTTCTGGCCATGACAATGCTCAACCAATCAGAAGCTTGCATCAAAAGCTTGTCAATAAGGCTGCAGCCTAGAACTGAAGTTACTATAAATAGACTGGTTCTTTACACAGAAATTTGGGATTCTAAATAGAGTCGCTAAATATGGGGAGTCCCTACTTTCTTCATGCCAGTCAATAAGCTACAGCCAATCACACAGCACAATATGATCACATTATTAGGCTAAGCCAATCTGGCATGAGAAAAAGGCTACATCTCATTAGCATGTATTATCATAGCACTAGCAGCCTGAAATCCTCCATGTTGTTTACTCTCCACTTTAAACAATTACAGCCAAAGTATACAAAGGTACTAAACATCCAGGATTGTGAATATTGTGTTGCACAACTTTGAAGAATAAAAGACCTCACAAGCCAAATTTCAACTCCCTGTAGTCCATAAACTGGAAAGGTAAAAACCTCACACAGACCCGACAATATAACATCCTCCCACTTTATATAGGGAAAGAGGATTATTTAAAACATTAATAAATAAAATGCAAATCAAAAGCTCACCAGGTAAACAGCGACAGAACTTGGTAGGAGCCTCCTTCTCCAACAGGTCCTTACAGGCCTCCACTAATGGACCCAAGATCAGCACTGGTCGAGGGGAAGAGCAGTCTACTTTCTGAACCCGCTGGTACATGATGCTCACTCCATCTGTGCAGGAAATGTAGAAATGAAATTGAATCCAAAAACAAACAACAGGAGAGAGACAGCTGCTTTTATTAACCAGGGTTATGAATTTCTGTATCATGGGAAAGCTTTTGTTGTACCACCATGATTTAAAGTAAAACCCAGCTTCATCTTCATGCCTGAGATCTGCTTCACAAATCTGGCTACAAATAATCTTGTGTTAGGTCACTGAGTACATTCAAATTACACATTTTTATCTGGTCTCAAGGCTGAAGAAAAATGAGGAAGATGACACAGGTGGAAAAAGGAAAAATTACCATTAGTTTTAGCTTAATCAACAAAAAATTGTCCAACTTAAAGAATATTGGAAAAGTTTTAAATGGGAAGAGTCTTTCCAAGGAAAAAAATGCCCTCCTCTCCTTTCAATGATAAGAATGAGGAATTTTACATGGAACTGTAGCCATATATATACACACACACACACACACACACACACTTTCCTCATCTGCTTTACAGATTTGATACAACTCTGAAAGCAGGAAATGAAACAATAAAAAAGGGAGTGCCTGTGATTTTCAACACCAAAGTCTGCTGAAATGATAGTAACTGCTGCACATGTTCAAAGATTATTGCATCTCTTGAACTTCCAGGAGCAGCTGTGTGAAGACTGATAAAGTGACTCAAGACTATTCTGTAAATTAAATCTTGGAGTGCAGGTTCAGAAGGAAGTGAGCAGACGTTTCCTCTGCAGCGTGCTACACATCCAAACCTCTGACAAAATTGTCTGTGGTTGAATTGTTTTCTGGGTAATTTAGGGTGCAACTCTTAAGAATATGTGCAACTCAATAATCTGATTCTGCCAGATTGACTGCGACCTCTCATTTCAGAACTGTCTTTTGCCAGTTTAAACAATGTGATGGCATTGCAATGCAAAGCTGGTGAAGTAACCCCTTAAGTAAATCCAAATACTTGCTTGAGAGCACACCTTTTTTCATTACACTGTTACGTTCCTTGCCTTGTGCATTTCAAATGCAGCTGACTTTAGAATATGCTTTCTCACCTTCTGTGATGGGTAAAGAATCTGTGCTAATGGCATCCAAAACAATCATGTCCTTTCCATCCTTGGAGCCGCTGCGTTTGTGCTTTAACCGTCGGCGAAAGAATGACCTCCGAGCAGCAGCAGACAGAGTCTTGCTAGTGCCATTATCATCTTTGACATCAGTCACGCTGTGCCTTCTGTAGAATTCCTGGTCCATCCTTAAGACAGCAACATGTTCACATTCACATTTTATTTATATAGCGTCAACCAGTCGTATCAAGTTATGAATTGACATTTGATCAAACTAATTCTAGTACTTTAACATTTAAACCTGATTAATGCAGAATTTCTCATTCAAAGGACAATAAGGCATCTAGAGATGATGTGCTTGTTGCAGGCAGTTACCAAACTAAAGTAAATTACAGGCTGCACTTACATGTATTTACTTGGAATTTGTCCTTTCTCCAGTTTCTGTGCGTTCTCATCGAGCTGCCAGGCCATCCAGAAGCCAAAATTACCATTTGGTAGTGTGTCTTCAACATACAGGATGTCATCTTTCTTAAAGCTTAGTTCCTGTTCTACTTCTGCCACCCTTTCATAAAGTGCTCTGCCAACAGACAAGCAATAGAACAGTTAGGAAGAACATGTCAATAATGGCATACTAAACAGAACTTTAAGAGCATTATGGCCATTTGTCTTACAGGATGAACACTAAAATGTAATGCTTTGAGTTATCAACCTAAAAAACACAAAATCACCAAAACATGGTTTGTCTATTTTGTTAGCCTAATATTCCATTTCCAGTGCATATTTATTTTTACATACAAAAGCACAATATTTGCAAGGGTTTGCTAAATATTCAGTGTACCTTATGAAAAATCCATCTCCAGGCAACTCTTTTATTGCAGCAAGATTGTCTGCATAGTTCTGTGCCTTGACTGTGATGGTTTCGGCTGGTTTCAACATTTCCAGGTAAGCATCCTCTTTAGTTTTGTTCTTCATGCTGATGCCATTGTACTATGTGTCAAGAGTAAAGAAAGAAAATTAAAAGGAAACAAAGGACACTGAGCTCGTCTGTGAACAAATGATTCATTTCAAGTAAAAGCAAGTCAAAGCAAGGCAATGCATAGAAAAAGCCAGCCATCCATAGGGCAGAAGTCAGGCACAGATCTATAAGTGAGGGAAAAAAATAATTACCCAACATTAGTGTTTTAGGGTTCAGTGTGTTTTTTGGGTTTTTTTGGCCTCAGCACATCTAATACTGTACAACAGGTACACAAATTCTCAAATATCCAGTATTGTGCTGAAGACAACTACTACATCTTATTCATTTAAATTTTTATTGCAACTTTGGTTAGCACTGCTACCTCACAGCAAGAAGGGCCTAGGATCAATTCCACATTGGCCAGAGCCTTTCTGTGTGGAGTCTGCATGTTCTCCCTGTGTCTGCGCAGGGTTTCTCTGGGTACCACGGCTTCCTCCCACAGTCCAAAGACATGCAGTTACTGGAGTTAGGTTAATTGGTCACTCTAAATTGCCCATAAATGTGAATGTGAGTGTGAATGGTTGTCTGTCTCTCTGTGTTAGCCCTGTGACCCGTACAGGGTGTACCCTGCCTGTCGCCCTATGACAGCTGGGATAGGCTCCAGCCCCCTGCGACCCTGAACAGGATAAGTGGATGGATGGATGGATGGATGGATGGACAGACAACAACTTTGGTGAGCTAAAGTTATTGATAAATACTAAACATACCTCCAGTATCAGGTCCCCAGGCAGTAAGCCATCAGGACCCTTAGCAGGGCTGTCATCTTCCAAACTCTCTACAAAGATGCCATAACTGTTTCCTCCACAGATCTGGACTCCAAGCTCCATGTGAATCTTCTTCAGCCTCACCAACCGAGGCTCTGGAATCCTTTGTGGAATTGAACCAGGAAGCCTGGAAGAACGAGGAGGGACAAAAACAAACAAATAAAACAAAAAACCAGACGAGATTTAAAGACTACTTTTTGGTGGCTGCATTAAAACACAATGTTGACGCAGTGAACATAAAAGCAGAGATGAGCTACCACCTGAAGGAGATGTGTGGACTAGTGGTAGGAGTTGCTTCTCTGGATGGAGGAGTAATTGTGCCTTCATCCTGCTCACTCAGTAAATCTACAGTGGAGAGATCGTCTGGTGTGGTGGCTCCACTGCCCTGGGGTGTCGGCTGGTTGCTCATAGACTCCATCCGAGAACTGAGGAGACGAGAAACAAAGTCACAATCTTTTCTATTTATTTATTACCTTAATTTGAAATCAGAATCAATGACTTTACTTACTATTACAGCACATTTGTGCCATCTTGTTTTTAGTGTTAGCATCTGTTATTTAAACTTAAGCTTTTCCATTTTCCCCATTTCGTATTTCACTGCTACAGTATGAAGCCTTTGCAGTTGACTACTCGTGTGTTCATTGCTTTGCACATTCTCACATTAAAACTTTGTACAAAAAAAAAGGAAAAAAAAATGCAGTGCTGTGTTTTTCCTCTTCTCCCTCTTACCCTGAACGAGAGTGATTCCCCAGCTGAAACATGTGAGGATTATACTGAGCTAAAATGGTGACTGTGTCACACTGCTGCCCGATCACCAAACGTGCCTGCTGCTCATTGGCGTTGCGAAGGTTGATTCCATTAAACTGAAAACAGAAGGGCTTCATTAGAGACGGAAAGAAAAGACAAATCATTGATGTGTAGTCAGATGGCTGCTGTACCTCAAGGAGTTGGTCTCCGTACTCTAGCCGAGCTTGATGAGCAATGCTACCCGCTGTCACTTTGGAAACAAATACGCCGCCATTCTCTCCACTCACAATGGAGATACCAAGTGGTTCTGCTCCCTTCTGTACTGTCACATTTCGTGGTTCCCCCAAGTATGGCCTTCATGGGAAAAAAACATACATCCATGTCTTTTGACATCTTACAGAAAGGACTGCTGGTTAGGCATGCAACTTAATATTTAGAATAAGCTGTTGCCTGCACAAGTAGTGTCTGTATGGCATCGTGCATGTGATAATGCTTTAATACAAAATTCAAAACAATATGCACAAAACATCATTAAAGACTACTTGAAGGTAAAGTAAATAATACTAAATCAAGGTCCTAGTATATGGCTGATAACACCCCACAAACACTGTTACCCACCTGCCTCATGGTGGTGCACTGACACAACAATGTTGGGGGCCTACAGTCTAGAGAAATTCCAATCTGATCAAGCATATCCAGATTGAACCGAACAGGCTGAATTGAAAAGGAGGCTCCAGATTGTAACTTCATGCCAGACAACACTGGACACCTCCCCGGAGGTTTGATGCCTTTGCCCCTATGAGCCAAAGCTGTTTTTGCAGCACACTGTATTAGGCAGGTGGTTCTAATGTTGTGGCTGATATGCCAAGTGTGTATTTTCTAATCCCACTTTATCTCATGCACAATCATACAAAATTTAACGATGTTCTGAATAAATAACGAGCATAGAAGATGACAACCTAAAGGAATACACATCCATTTAATTACAGGCATTATTAAACATTCAGAAGAATCTAGCACCACAACTGCTAAGCGGGCCCATGTAACAGAGTGTAGACAGAATGAGACGAACTGTGTTCTTGACAGTGCTGCAGACAGCACATATATATTGTATGTGCTACTGGCACAAGACAAACCTCAAGCTTCTTAAAGAGAAGAACTTGGGCTTAATTCCAAGTGGAGGTCTAACAGAAGAAGTGTAGTAAGAGACAAATCTGAGAAGCACATTGAGAAGGAAAAAAAAAAATCACCCAGAGAAGAGAGAAAGATGGCAGGTTGTAAGTATCAGCAGCACAGAAGTGAAGATAATAAAATGACAGTTGAGAATTGGTGTAACCATGTTAATGGGAGGCTCACTGCTTTGTTTACTGCTTTACAAGCATTTAATCACAATAAACCAGACAAGAAGTACAGACAAACTGTGGAAAACATGCTGCATTTTACTGAATGACGGCAGGATAAAGACCCGGACGAGGGGCTGGCCTACCCATCCTTTCGCCTGTCACCAAGTGAAGCGGGGCTGACTGATATCCTAGGCTGAATGGAAATGGAGCTTTGTGATTGGCTGCTGGCGGAAGACGATGTCTCCAGGTTGACAGGGGACATTGGAGGTGTGGGGCTGCTGCTCTCCGAATGTGACAGCAAGCCTGGAATAACGGAAGATTTAAAAAAAAATTTAAATCATTGTAGCTTTTCTAGCAGTAACATTTACACCCAGAAGATGATGCTGCTAGATTCAACAGTACCTTTGTCAGATGCAGTGGCGCGAGGATAACGAATTGGATGGATCTTAATGCGTTCTGCTCTAAACTGCAGAGTACTGGAGGTGCCTAAGAAACAGCAGGACATTTATTAAAAAGGGTCAGTTCACCCATACGGGGGGGAAAAAAAGAAAATTCTCACATAACTGAGGATATCTGACCATGTGGATATGGGAATTCCCCAGGAAATATCTGAGTGACTGTAATAAGCCCCTTTGCCTGACATTACTACTATAAATATTTACCACAAAGCAAATGTTTGATGTAGCCAATCAATCACCATCATCTCCTGAGCGGAGCTTGGCAGTTTGGGCAGCTTGTAAAGCTGCTACATGATTTTCTAAACACGGATTAAAGACGAGGAACCTCTTCTGTGCAACTTATTGTACCAGTTTCTTTTTACAAATATTTCACAAATAAAAATAATGAGTGTTAACTTTAAAAGAGCAAAAGCAATGCAGCAAAACATCTCCTTCCCTCCAAAAAAAAAAAAAAAAAGCTTCACTTGTTAACACTTGCTTCCTACTTCACTAACAATGCAGTCCAACTGCAGTCAAGTGTATGTTATGCAATTAGCCCTGAATGTAGCCATGAGGTGCTAGCCTCTTTGAAAAAGAGTCAGCTACATAAGTGTTGTAATTTAGTTTACTCTTGATATCCATACAGTACTGCATCTACCTTCCTCATTATCTCTACTACGCAAAGTGGGAAGCCCAGAGATATATATTCTGAGTCTGCCGGAGTCCTAAATTCTACAAATCATTTCCATTTAGAGTGAGGTCTGCACATCATACAGAAAAACCCTGCAAACAATCTAAACATCACTAGAAGTAACAGGAAAATGTGCTTTTACAATTCTGTTGGACTGGTCATTTAAAGTTTTAACAAATCATTTAGAGGACATATTAAACCAGTCATGATTGATATAAAACTAGGGCACCATACATACTCTGTCTGGTGCTGGAGGGTAAGGAGTTAGTACTGCGTGGTGGTTGGCTGCAGCTTGCCTCACTCAAGTTTCCAGTGTGCTTGTGGCTGAGGTCCAGACTCATGCGACCCTGATGCTGGGGGCTAAAAGTGGAGGTGGGGGGAAGGGAAGAAAAAAAAAAGTCCCCTGGCGGTCAATTATTCAACCCAGGGCAAGACCGAATTTGTTACATGCCATCTGTCCATGAGATCTGGGGCAGGATACACAGTTGTTTTGCTGCTATAAATATACCATTCAGGATTCAGCAAGTCTGTGGTTAAAATGAAGAAAACAACAATAATGGCTATTTCTATCAACTCGCCTAAAAAGATTTTAAAAATTTTTTTAAAAAGTAAAAATCATTATAGTCTGAATTTCCCTCTTTTGCATTAGTTATGCATAAATATAACTAACTAATGCAAAAGAGGGAATAAAACCATATTTAAAAAAAACAGTAAACAGCAGCAAAATTGTTTAATAATCTTTCTGTTCAAAAGAGGCATGGTCTACATAACGAGCCTTTGTGACAGCAGATATTTTGAGACGTCACAACAGGAAAAGTAGTAAACCTAAAGAGCACCTGAAAAACACATTTCTCCAATGAGGCTCACAGTTTAAGGAAGCGACCTGGATCAGCACCAACATGTGGTAATAATAATAATAATAATGCATTAGTCTTATATAGCGCTTTATTTTCAGAGAACTCAAAGCGCTTACAATTTCGTGCATCATTCATTCACTCCACAGTCACACTTGGTGGTGGTGAGCTACAACTGTAGCTACAGCTGCCCTGGGGCAGTCTGACAGAGGCGTGGCTGCCAGTTATGCGCCTACGGCCCCTCTGACCACCACCGTCACCATTCACACAACCACATTCACACTAGGCAACGTGGGGTTAAGTGTCTTGCCCAGGGACACACGACAGCATGTGCTCAGGTGGGGACTCGAACCAGCAACCTTCTGGTTGCAAGGCAAGCGCCCACCTACAGCGCCACTACCTCCCCGTGGTGGCTTCTTTGTTTCTGCCCACATTTTTCCACCAAGTTATAGTTGACTAGTTTTTGCATAATCTGTCCAGCTCATAAAAGCAGAACTGAAAACACGTCTATACTCAGGCTCTCTGCCTTTGGAATAATTAAACTGGTGAATTCCATTAAATCACCTCAGAGTCCTTGATTTTTGAGTGCAGTCTGACCAACAAAGTGTATTGTTTCAGTAGACTTAACTACCTGGTTTCTAACAAATGTCTGCATATACAGTAGCAGCAAATAAAATGTTCACTTCGAATGACAGCTCCTTCACTGCAAAGGTCAAATAAACAAATGGGTGCTATGATGTGTTCGTAACATCACAAAAACAGGTTACTTGTTGTTCTCACATATTCACTGTAAATGACACAAAATTTTAAGATTCACAACATTCAAAAGGTATGTGAACAAAGCATTAGACTCGTGGATATTAAATATACTGACAGAACACCTTGTGTGTGTATGAGGGTGATTGCCTGACCTGGGAGCTGGTGGAGGGTTGTTGCTCTGGACCTCATGGCTCCAGGCTGTGTAGACTTGGTTCCTCATGACAGCCGTCACAGCAGGACAAGGAGCAAAACTTCGCTGTGCTGGGTCTGGAGATGAAAAACAGTAAGATTACAGATAAACTCATGATCAAAAGGTGCAGTCTCATGACATTTCAATTCTACAAATATCTATTCTATTGAAGAAATCTAACAATTTTCTCTTTTTATAATAATATTGATATGTGTTTGGAAATGTGAAAGTCATTATTATAGCTTGCTTTATCGCAGTATTTAGCAAATAAAAACACTACCCGACTACTCTTTCAGCTCATCAATCCTCTGATCCTTTTTTTTAACTCATATGCTAGAGACTGTGTAAAGTATACTGCCTGTTGACTTCCTTCAAATGACATATGCATGCTGTGCTTAGTAGAAAACTTCTGGCTACTTTAAAAAACAACAACAACAACAACAACAGAACACATTAGGTTTTCCAGTGACTTACGTGCTGCAGCATTATTGTAGCTCGGGGATGCATACTGCATGCTGTACCGGTTACTTCGCAAAGGAGAGAACCGTAACAAGTCCACTGGCTCTGGGGAGTGATCATCATTAGAGAAACTCTGGACCTGCAATCAAACAGCTGGTAAGCTTTGAGTGCTGTTATTTTCCTGAATGGAACATGCCATATTTCTTTACCATATTACTGTTACCTGAATAGGGACAGGAATGTGTAATGGAGTCACATTTTGCCGTTGTGCTGGTGCTGATTTTGGCCGGTACCTCTTCTTTTCTTGTGCTTCTGTCCTGTATCGATTCTCCTCGCCCTCTTTAGCAGGTTTCTTGGAGCTGCCCTTGGCCTCTCCTGGAGGAGCATCAGTGTAATAGCACTGGTTCCCCACCTCTCCCTTGTCTTGAGGGATAACAGCTTGGGCAGGAGAGGCTGGTGGTGTGCTAGTGGTGATGGTGGAGTCTGATGCAGAGCTATTCTGTTGCCGATGTTTGAACCTAAACGAGTCGCTCCTTGCTGGTGGGGTGGGGGGTGTCTGAGCAGATTCAGACACTGGGCTCTGTGGCAAGTGAGACACAGACACGTTGTCCAGTTTTGGGGCTGCATCAGGTCTCCTGAAAGCATTCATGTCAAAGATAGACTGCCTCTGTTTGGGCTTTTTATAGATAGACAATTGGGTGCACTCTGAAATGGAAGCTCCTACTATGACTTTAGGCCACGTGCCTCCACTGAGCTTCACTGGTGAGCTTTGCACTTGGTCCACAGCAGCTTGTGGTGAGCTACAGTCTGAGAGAACAGGGGTGAGGGTGAAGGGGCGATGGTGGAGGTCCTGCCTCCTGTAGCAGAACTCTGGGTGGGGTTCTGAAGGAGTATGAGAGGTGGAAAAGGAACGGGAGTGCGGGGAACCATTGGAAAATGGTTTGTAGTGGGAATGAGTGCTGCTGCCATTCAGAGAGCCACCTGTATCCTTACACACCTCCTCTCCTCTGATGCCAAAGTCACAGCTGCACATGTCAGTTTGTGTGGAGCAGTTATGCTTGGAGTTTCTGCAGTTTCTCGTGTGAACCTCACAGGGCTGGAGTCGAGGGATCTTTTCAAAGTCTCTCAAAGTTTCATATAAACTCTGGCCAGAACAGCTCTGTGGAAGGAACTGTCCAGGAAGAAAGGTTGATAAACACTCAGTGACCCACCATATCATATGAAACTTTAACCAATAATTTGAGATATTTAAAAAGTAAAATTAATGGCCACGTTTAAGGTTTTAATCAGACTTGTCTCATCTATCAACCTGCTGAACATTTGCACGAGAAACACATACAGCTAGCATAAAGGCTAACAGGTTATTGGGAGGCTATTAAAACTAACATCAGTGTGTGATGTTACAATTGGAAAGTATAACAGAGGGGAGAATCCGTATGTTTGAGTTAGAGGCATTTACCTTGATGAGGGAGAGGCTCAGAGAATTTCGGCAGTTCCTCAACAGAGACTCACACTCAGAGAGAGACTTGTTATCAAGTGCAATCCCATTGATCTGTGTGCAAGAAAGTCCCAGAAATGACAATTTTCTCAACTTGACATCATACCTCATCTTGAAAAACCATGTGCATGAGAATTAAATAAATAAATAAAATCACCAGGTATAGTGAGAGTTAAGATTGTCTGAGGTGGGTGCTTCCTAATATCGTCTTGTAATATGAAATAAGAATTCAAAATGGCTGAAATTCACTTTGGGCACCAAATGTTCCTGTTAAAAGGGAGTTTTTCCTTCCCACTGTCTCCGATACGGTTTATGATTTGACGCTGTATAAATAAAATTGAATTGAATTGAACTGAATGACAGATTTTGGTAAATGGTGAAAGCTATATAATTTTTTAGGACAAAGTGATCTCATATCGAACGTCCCTCGCATATTTTGGTTGGACAACATGACAATTCAGGAGTTTAGTGAGATAAGCAAACTGATATCAAAGCAGCCCATTAATTGGTGATGACTGTGTGCATTTTACTTCGTGACCAGGTGTGACGTGTATGGTTTGTGTCAAAAGGATGAGTTATATGTGTTACTTAATTACGTTTTAAAGTAAATTTCATCCAATGAGAAAATTTACTTCATTTCAGAGGTCATCCCCATTGGTTTTATACCATCTCCATCATAATATAACTGACAGTATTGTTTCATGTTAGTTTAAGATTATGAAACACAGGTTTATCACATTTCCTATCCTATCACAAGAATATATTGTGAAGACAAGAAGATATAGTTTGGGACATGGCTGCAGAATGTTACTTTATCAAACTTGCCTGCGATCAGTAGGGGGCACTAGAGACCAGAGTCTGAGCTCTACATCCATTTCTTGATATTAAAGGCTTTTATCATACAACTCAAACTTTTCAGTGGTCATACTCACAGCTAACAGTCGGTCACCAACAGTGAGACTGCAGTCTTTAGCAGCTGGGCTGCCAGCAGCCAACGTGGCAACAAATATCCCACTTTCCAAACCTATTCCACTGTCTGGGAGGCAACACAAATTGAACAATCAAAACCCAAATTACCATCAAAAAGGTACAGATAATTAAACATGGATACACATCACAATGCTTTTCACTTTTATGTCATTACCAGCTTATCAAGACAGTGATTTTAATTGTGAAGTTTATTACTTAATTAGAAATTGAAGCTGACCTTTGTGTCCAGCTAGATTTATCTGAATAGGAGTGATAATCCGTCCTCCTAGTGACTTTCTTCTGCGAACTACCATATTTATCACACCATCTCCACTCAGCACAGCTTTGATCACCTGCTTCCTGTCTTTATTGGTCAGGTCCACATCATTTATTTTCAGCAACCAGTCATTTACCCTGAAGAGAAAGAAGATGGGTATATGATTAATCAAAGAGACAGCAACTATGATGTGTCAGTAGTATTATGTAATGAAAAATGAGGAGCATCAACTCTCTGAATTTCCAAAACCATGTGTCGTGTTGCATAGCAAACGTCAACTAGAAATGTGAAAATTTGTTGATATTGTAAAACCCCAAGGATGATGAACAGAGAAAGAAAAAAAACAAACAAATAGGAATTGAAGGCCTTTTCGAACAGGTGAGTTTTCAACAGTGTTTTAAAAGTGTCCAGTAACGGGCATTGCAATGAGAAGGGAGAGAGTTCCAGTAGGGGCTGTCACACTAAAAGCTCGGTCCCCAAAGGTACAGAGGTTGGTGCGAGGGACAAAGAGCAGACCCATGGCTGAAGGCCGAAGTGTCCGAGGCTGTGTGTACCAGGAGCCAATGTAGCTTAATAAGGGTGTGGGTGATATGTTGCTAGACCTAAGTGTGGGTTAAAAGCCTGGTGACTGAATTCTGGAGCCTGTCCAGGCTTTTGCCAGAGATCCCAAACAAGACCCCATTACAGTAGTCCAGTGACAAAGGCATGGATAAGGGTCTCTACTATAGAATCAGTAAGTAAAGGTCGGAATCCAGAGATTTTCATTAGATGGAAAAAAGCTGTTTTACTGAGTGATTTGATATGATTCTTAAATGAAAGTGTGGACCCAAAGAACCAAAACGGGGGTTTCAAATGATACAATCAAAACACTGAGGTGCCAAAGCATATTTACCTTAATCTTCCTTCAGCAATACTTCCTTTATCCACCTTAGTTACAAATACACCATAGTCTCCTGGTAAATAGGGATCATTTACCCCTTCAGCAACATCAAACCCAAGTGCTTTCAAATCCATGTCCTGCAAAAATGAGAAATCCTGAGGATTATTATGACTTTTTGAGTCTGAATTAGTAAATTCATTTAGTGCAGATCTCTAAAGATAATTCACATACAAAATAACTATAAACTTACTCTGTGCTTCTCAAACTCTACAACTTCTGTCTCCCACTCCATTGAGTCGGTGTCTATGGCTGAATCATGTGAACTGTGAGCCATTAGCTGACGATATCTTGCTTCCTTTTCCAGCTCATCTTCCAACTTTTCTCTGCAGTAAACATAAAATGTGTAGCTCTTCAATAGGTACAGTCACTTTCTGAATTTTGCTTAGTTAGTAACATAATTCCTCCACTGGGGGGCACAAAAGATCCTTAAACAAGATCAGTGCTTTCAACACAAAATTTAATTAGATGAATAATCCAGTTAAACACCTAAAATGGAACAGGTGAGAGCATTTGTCTGTCAGTGAAAAAAAGTCTGAGGAATAACACACTTTAGTTCTTTAAGTTCCCGCATAGCATCATTCTTCTGCTTTCTAGTGTCATCCAGATTCCTCAGTGCATCTGCCAGATCGCTCACAGCTCGGTCCCTCTCCCGTCTCAGGTTGTCACACAGTGTACTGAGAGACGTACACATAGTCATTAAATGTCACAGAAAATCTATACTACAGTTTATTTGTCGTGATATGCATAGATAGTCTACATTTTTAATCAATTCCTCACCGAATGCTCTCTCTTTCTGCTACAATCTTGTCCCTCTCCTGAAAGGCCCAGTCCCGCCGACACTTGGCTACCTCGGCTTCCTGCAAGGCCTCCTTCAGCTCCTGAGAGATGGCTTCATACTGCTTCCTCAGCATCTCAATCTCCTTGTTGGCTCGTTCCATGTTCATAGTGGCAGAGTCTTGCTCCTAGAGGAGTGGATAAAATTGACAGGTGATAAATTCCACTGTAGAAGTGTATAAAGAATGTAGAGAGCCTGCTGCTTTTAGTCTAATATGCTGTTTGACTGCATGCCACAAATTCCTTTAAATACTGCATAAAGTAGTACCCTAAGTTTCTGCAAACTACAGTGTTTCCATTCATGATGTGTAAGACAGACGGAAATAGTGATCTGATTGGTCAATACGTTTATTGTTTCCCATCATGTATTTTCAAACCAGTCATGTTTTAATAATAAGAAGGTTATGGCAAGCACAGTGAATCATACAAATTGGGCCATTTCCAGATAAAGCAGCTATAGTTTTACCAATTAAATTCAATTGTATTTATACAGCACCTGAAAGAGGTCTTTTCAAGAGCTTTTCATTCATACACTAGTGCAATACTCATTCACAGAGTACAATTACTCACCGTCTCTCATATGTATATACTTATATTCTTTTTTCACAATGTATATATTTTGTAACCATTTATTTTATTTCTGTAGATTTTTTTGAATCTCTAAAATAAAGATACTTTTTTTATAGCACTGAACAGGAGTGGCCCTCCAATCTCATTGTACATCTGTATGACAATAGAGGCATTCTATTCCATTTCCAGTGGTTTCACTACAGTTTAAAAAAAAAAAAAAAGAGCACGAATTAGTTCCGCTGCTGAATTAATTCGATTAAAATCCATTTGACTCCATTTTTGATGCAGTGCAGATT
>VOQJ01002694.1:1479-14699 GCA_015052665.1 Apistogramma diplotaenia
AAACATTGTATAAGATATAATATAAAAAAAATATATATATATATATATTTTATATATATATATATATATATATATATATATATATATATATATATATATATATATATAACATATGGCAGTGAAAGTCACACCAATCATACATGCTATTCCTGTTGCTTCTTATCTTACATTGTGTGAATTCACAGACTCGACACCTTTTCACTTCAGCAAAGTCCAATGACTGTGTGACTTCTGTGACCTCCTCCCTTTCACTCGGATTGCCTCTTCACTGTGTGTTTGTGTGTGAGAGACATGGTGTCACTGTGAGCGACACTCACCTCAAGTCTCATCCATTCCCACCTCAGCTGTCGAAACAGAGACAGCTGGGTGGGAAGAGGCAGGAACACAGAAACAAACTTCTCAGGGACAGAGGGACGGTGACTTTAATGTTGCTGACACTACAGCCATGGATACAAAAAGTGCAGCTTAGGGTCACCATCTGAACCATGTCCTTCTTTTGCAGTATGTTAATAATCGTTAGCCATTAAAAATCAATCTCATACACCTTGTACCACTGGCTATAGGCTCCACACTAGGAATTCAAAACAGTTCATTTACACTAGAAAACGAATCTGAGTTTTGGAACACTCTTATATTCACATGAGTAAAATCACCTGATGTTAGTGCTCTAGGGTTAATTCAGTTAATGACTATATTCATGCTACAAGCACCACTTATAAAAGTACACTTCATTGACTTAAAACAGTCCTTCATGGATTGTATAAGTATTACAAACTGCTCAAAAATAATTAAAGGAACATTTTGAAAACACATCAGATCTCAATGGGGAAAAAATATGCTGGGTGTCTATACTGATATGGAGTGGGTTATGTGTTAGGAATAAATGGCTCCTACATGTGCTCAGGGTGAACCCACTCTCATCTGGGAAAAGCACAGGGCGCCAGTGGTGGACCTGCCAGTTCTGCTATTCTATGGCAAATGCTCCACGGTGCCGAGCACTAGATAATGCTGGACCCACATGAAGTTTGAGTCGGATTGTTTGGTCAGATATTCACACCAGTGTCCTGCTGGAGGATATTTTGTGGGGCTCTGGCAGTGCTCATCCTGTTCCTCCTTGCACAGAGGAGCAGATACAACATGTCCTCCAAACAAAACGTACGCATCCGTGGTTTCTACAGGGCCGAAATACGGCTTATATCTACGTTTCCAAATGAAATACGACATATGTATATGTTTCCAAATGACAACACCCACTTCCGCCTTTGCAAGCGCGTCTATTTCCACCTTCACATGTAGTATCCGGAAGTGGGTCTTCGTCGGCTTATGTCGGACGTGGGTCTTCATGGACTTATTTCACTACGTTTTCAGCTCTTTTAACCTCCTTTTATGTTAATTTCTCTGTGGTTAGTGTTAAGGGTCAGGGTCAGGGGTACATATCTACATCTTTTTCTGCGGTCTGCGAGACAAAACCGAAGACGTTATTTACACGCACTTTCGTCCACGACCGCTAGATGTTGCTTTTTTTACCTTCAACAACGTAAATATTGGTCGGAATTTGTGAATTCTGATACGACCAATGCTTATGTTTTGTTTGGAGGACAGGCTCGGCAGATACCGGTCCTGCTGATGTTTAAAGGAACTACTCAGGCTTTGCTCAGCTCTCTTAGATTCTTGGAATCTCCTACAGTACTTGCTCTTGAGACTCTCCTGTGAGGCACAGCAAACCTTCTGCTAATGACATGTACTGATACACCATCCTGGAGGATTTGGAGTATCTGTGCAACCTCTGCAGGGTCCAGGTATCACCTGGTGGTAATTTCACACCAAAGCAGCTGAAACTGATTACCAACCCATTCTGCTACTAAACTAACCACATCGATTTCCCAAAAGCTGAATTTCCTAAATGCTGTACTCTGTTCCTTTCATTTTATTTGAGCAGTACATTGAAATGGTATCCATTGCACTGCATTTAATAATAATAACAATAATAATAATAATGCATTAGTCTTATATAGCACTTTTCTAGACACCAAAAGACGCTTTACAATTTCATGCACTATTCATTCACACCTCAATCATGCTTGGTGGTGGTAAGCTACTAATGTAGCCACAGCTGCCCTGGGGCAGTCTGACAGTGGCGTGGCTGCCAGTTTGCGCCTCTGACCACCACCGTCACCAATCACATTCACACAAGGCAACATGGGGTTAAGTGTCTTGCCCCAGGACACAATGAGAGCATGTGCTCAGATGGGGACTCGAACGAGCAACCCTCCGGTTGCAAGGCTAGCACCAACCTACAGTGCCACTGCCTGCCCATTTACTTACTTAAGTGGTGCAATACAGATATACGGGTCCCACGATAAAACAGGAGAAACACAAGCCTCAGATTATGCTCACAGGAGAAGGTTTATAAGATTATATCTTCGATCAGTGCTTTGAGAGAATCCAATAGCCAATCAAAGCTTGTCCAGAGCCATTTGGCAACAAACGATGTAAAATGGATACATGTTTGAATTTTTAAGGCTATACCACTGCATTTAAAATTGTGGCAACACTTTAAAAGCAGTGCAGTTCCACAGGAAAACCTGATAACAGTGTGGGGTTATATCATATTGTTTAGCATGCTAACATTTGTTGAGTAGTTTTAAAGCCTCTCACTGATAGCTAGAAAAAAATTTATGTTTATTTTTCTGTAATTTATGTGTGTGTTTATAGCCACAATATCTATTCTTTTTCTTCCACTTATCCTTTTCAGAGGGGGTGGGGAGCCTATCCAGGCTGTACCCAGAGAAAACCCACACAACCACGGGGAGAAAATGCAAACTCGGGCCGAGGTGGAATCAAACCCACAACCTTCTTGCTGTGGTGCTAACCACCACACCAGTGTTTTTTGTTTTTTTTTCCTGCAAATACAACTTGAGAAAACAAAGAGAGTTTTAGTGTCCAGAAGGCGCAATAAAGAGGAAATCTGTTTATCGGGAACAAAACCAAAGCACAGATGAGCAAACAACCTGGAGATGAACAAATGGCACCTATTTGTTTGAGAGCCTATGCAAAGTCTGCAGTTCACATTTAAAAATGCATTTAAAGAAGAGTCAGATTCAGAGCTCGTAAAATTCAAAAAAAGCTGACCTCACAGACAAAAGAGCTGCTTTCTTAAGAACTAAGGTTGGTATCTGAAGGCTGCACGATGCATGCAGGGCATAGACATACGCATACAAATTTAATGAGGATGGAAAGAAATCAGCATTAGAAACTGCAACAACACATCAGTGTGGTCTCAGTCAAGCAGTGGCCTTTACAAAGTGCACTATTAACCTGGATGGATTTAAACAAATACTGCAATACATTAGTAGCTTGGTAGAAAGTGAAATGAGCTGCTGCTTTGCTTCATCACTGCTTTCAACATGCATGCAAAAGAAAGTCTTTCCTTTGCTTCAGAAAATCTGAATTTTTTTTAATAGCACTGCACGCACTGAGCAGTTTCTCCTTTAAAGAAGAGCACAAACATACTTTTACGGAAAAAAGAAAAAGAAATTGCGATGCCTGCTACAGTTTAATTCTTTACAGCGAGACCTTAAAAGATTTCGTTTTAAATAGAAGGATAAAGATAAATTATCACGCTCAAAGGAGACTGAAGTTCTTTTTACATTTGTTACAACTCTGATTCAATAGTCATGAAGGGAGTAACAACCAAATGGAATTTTCTGAAAGAACAAATTGCATCTTTAAATGAAAGGCCTGAATATATGTTTGGAAGATTTGGAAATGAAATAAAGAACAAAAGATACACTTAAAGTCACCTACGCTACGGTAACCTAACCAAAGCAAAGCTGAGAAACTCACTGGCCCCACTGAAAAAGTGTGTTAATTTGTAAAGTGTGTACAGGAACAAGCGAACGAAGAACAAACTGAGTGTCTCAGAACAAGTGCACTTTATTGTGCCTTTATTGTCACACACATTTGCTTTTAAAATGTAGTTACATGGTTTAGTGTGTTTAGTTGGACCTGTACACTGACAGCATAATGGGTGATGTCTACTGCTGGTCCATTAGGAGAAACAACAGTGAACATCTGAAGGTAGATCATCACATTGGTCTGGTTCAATGTCTCATAATTTTTTATGTGCTTTCATTCTTTCAGGCTTAAAAAATGATTAAGGCTTGCAGCAGGTGAAGGTGTACCAATTATCCGATGCTTCACGTGAATGAGAATGAAAAGTTAGCGCATTAATTCACTTTGTTTATGAAAAAATGTGGAAAATAAAGTCATGTTTACCAAAAACTATAGTTGTTTATGTAAAAGATCCAAAAAAATTCAAATATAATTAACAACACAGTTATGACACAGTCGGAAACTGTGCCACTCTCTGCCCGTCCGCACTGGCCTGAGCCAATTATGTAATTGTGTATTTGTCAGGGTCGACATTTCACTTCAGACCACTGTACATATATTTTTTAGTAATTTTTAGTACTGTATTTTTCGGATTATAAGTCGCTCCAGAGTATTGGTTGCAGCAGCCAAAAAAATGCATAATAGAGAAGAAAAAAACATATAAGTCGCTCCGGGCTATAAGATGCACTTTTTGGATACATTTATTTGATAAAATTTGAGACCTAGAACAGACATTTCATGTTTAAAAGGCAATTTAAAATACTAATAGGCTAACGTAACACATTCAGTTATGTGGCGCATAGCCAACGAACTGAGTATGAGCCTGGTATGTTCACGTAACAGATATTCAGATAACTATAGTATAAAGAACATGCTAACAAGGTTACCAAACCATCAAGCTCACTCACTGAAGTCTTAATGTCTTCTTCGTGTCACATAAACAACTCCGGAGGCAGACGAAGCACCACTTCCTCTCTGCGTTGCTTTCGTTAGACTAGTCGTCAGTAGCAGTTCCAATTATTCCGGCCTTTCTGAATCCCAACAGGATGGTTTTGGTTGTCAGTGTGAAAATAACGAACACGTGAAATTATATAATACTGTGTTGAGCTGGGTCGCGGGGCCTTCTCTTTCCTCTGGCGTGAGGAGGATAAGTGAGACGTAACTCCACTTCTCTTTAGCTTTTAAGCATATTTATTGAACATAAAAGGCTTCATAAAGCACATCTCCTCGTACAAACTTCGCGGGAAGACACAGTCGCAAGAACGTAATGATGTCACAGTTTGACGTACTGTAGTGATGACCAGAATTCTCCAGCTAACGTAACAAATGAGTGAGGGCGCCATCAAAATAAAATAATGACTCTTAACACAGTGTTGATAATTTCACACATAAGTTGCTCCGGAGTATTAGACGCACCCACCGCTGAGGTATGTCTTATAGTCTGGAAAATATGGTAATCCTCACACCCCCAATTCAAAAGTCATGCTTCTCAAACAACTTTTTTTTGGCTGAGAAGCATAGATGGATGGATGGATGGAAAATATGTCCACAAAAAACCTCAGTGGGCATAGTTTCATGAACTGTTAGACTTGCAGTACCCTATTGGAAAACAATGCACGTTAAACAATAAATGTCCTCAGTTTCCTCATTGAATCTCACCAGTGAGTATAAATACAAACTGTTCAAGTGTCACGTGTGGCAAAGGTAACCAATGAAGTACTATGCTGCCCCAACTATTAGTTAATAGGTCCTAACAATCACTGATTTCATCATTGATCATTTGATTTTTAAAGCTGCACAGGAACCCAAGGCAAATTAACCACTAACAAGCAAACACAAGAACAGGTACAAGGCAGTAATTACTAATGAGAGGATGCAAAAATAGCAAAGTGGAAAAATGCCACCCGGAGAGGATAGCTGCATTTTGTAAAGTGGGTCTTGGAATTGCTGCTGCAGCTCCAATCAATCACACAGGCAGACAGAAAGTAATGAGGAAGAAGCAGCAGAAAGGCAGGGATCAAAAGAGTACTGGAAAATTGTACTCAAGTGTTGGGATCTCCACGAGTAATAATTTAATTATGTAAATCAGATAAAAGTAAGAAAGTAGGTCTTTTATATAGTTTGTTACAGTTTTTAAAGAGTAAGGAGTACAGGGGAGGAACAACCCAGATAACAGTGGCTGACATTTCACAACACTGGGGCTACCGGTTGTATTTGTGTACATTCTCGTGCAACATCACAACTGCTCCTGTGCGTCCAATGCAACAGTAAATTCATTCTCTGTGTACAAAGACTTAGCTGCATGTGCGAAAAACCGATACTGCAGTTACATAACAGCCTTCTACAGTAGCGTACTGTGCTACAGTAATGAGAGTAAGTGTATTCGTTGCTTCCGTCCTGCAGGAAAGGCAGGTTGCGGCGGGAGTGCAGGCACCAATCCCGTACAGGAGCATGCGTGCACTTATTTGCAGAGAAAAGCACTCAAAAAGGGGTTAGTCACACAAAATGAGAGAGGAAAAGCAGAGGGCCGTAACACACTTGACTACCACTTATCATGTTGGACCAACAGCTAACACTTAGTGTGACACAGCTGCCCGCATACTCGCTATTGTTTCTGCTTCATGTGGAACGAAAATGTAAGGCTCGTTCACTGTTTTGTTTGTTTGTCTATGTTTTTTCTTATTTTTGAGAAAGACTAAATGACATTTCCTGCCTTTGTTTTTAAAAGTATATTGACTGAATTGAAGGCTTTGTGGGTACCAGAACAAATTAATCCATTCCTGAGGCACTCGGAGTCGATGGTGTGAGTTCAGTCAATTCTGCCAATTATATTTGAAAACTGGACATTGCTGCAAATTGCATCCGGCCTCTGCACCTGTCCAATACGTCCAGGCCAAGTAAGCAAAATGAGGCAATCCTACACTTTGGGGTGGCTCAGTCATTGATCTGTCTGCAATACCCGCTCAAGTGGCAACAAAAGATTTTCAGGATTAAGGGAATAATAATGAAACATTTGTCCTCACACAGGAATAATTATCTAATGCATGGATACATTTATTGTTGAATGTCACTTTGTATCAAGAACAGATGAACACGTACTACAGTTACATGGCTATCTTTTCTGATCTTTTCACATGCCCCTTCTTAGTCCAGCTCTTCAGATAAGGAAACAGCGTCGCCAACAACAAGCAGCCTGGCTGTCCTCGATTCTCACCGTGGAGCCAAAGCAAACAGAAAACTGATCTTTATTCTCCAAAAGCATCTATCAGGCTTGATCCTGTTCAGATCCCCTCCATAATAATGGTGAAATCTTCACCAGATATGTAGCCTACAAAAAATCGATTCCACTCAGAAGCAACTAAAACGTAGTCATTCATATCTTCTTTTTACGAGAAGGTCAATTTCAGCAGAGACACAAGTAAGAGTCTCATTAGATTATCCCAGTCCAGAAAAATGCAGCAAAATGACCCTTATGTCATTGCATTATTATTCTCAAATGTAAGCCAGCAGCATGGTCTTAGACAATCATATACTGTAGTTGAGGCAATACTGTGCATAATCCTCTGCTAAAATGACTGAAAAAAACACTTTGCACATTCATTTTTAATGGGTAAAAACTCATTATTCCAAAGCACCAAATCACAGATTCGAGATTTTCTCCTTCTCTGCAGTTTCCTTAGAAAGTCACAGAACAGAGCTTTTTATGCGGAGATGCATTTCATATGTCTGCCCCGAGGAGCAGGCAGCAAAGGAGCACGCACTGAGGACTCAAAAGAGAAGACATGTGGGCTCTGAATCAGAAACAGCAGTCACCTTCAAGCTGATAGGCTACCTTTAACTTTACAAGTCGCCATCTAGCTACACACACACACACACACATGCAAGGTTATAACAACAGCAAGTGCGCCAGCATCTACGGTGCTATAGCAGATGTTTCAGCTCCTGCTCTTTGTTTTTGCCATCCTACATGTGTTTGCTATTGAAGCTATCGTGCATTTTGATCTAAGCTACTTGTAATTATGCCCACATGCAGCATGCTCTTTTACAAAGTCACATGTAAATAAACAAATGGCTCTGAATAAAATTATTATCATTGTTTGAACAAGCCTTATGGAAGCAATAAAAAGACAAGAAAAAAAAAGAAAAGAAATCCACCCTGAGCATTAAATCAGTGGATATAACTAGTAGCTAGAGGTCATAGTAACAAAGTAAAAATAATGCAGCATATCTTCATTATGAGTTACTGTTTGACCCTGGTTTGATTCTTGACACTGGCAGCAAGTGGCTGACAAACTTCATGTTTGCTATGGTAAAAAAAAAAAAAAACAATATATATAAACACAATATCATTGTGGCTTTAGAAAATTTTAAAAAGAGTAATAATAAAAGTAAACAGTCAGTTTCATGTATAAAGGTTTGTAGATGTGGTCCATTTTTTGGCAAATTAATTACATTCAAAATAGCAGTGCATGGAAATGGCAAACAAGTCTGTAATCATAACTCTACTGTGTGCATTAGAGACACAGTATCAATTTTAAATGTCACCATTATTTACAACATGTTTATATGATACTTGTTTTCACAATAAGATCCTTCACTGGGACATAATGCAGCACTTAATGTGAATTTACTATGTTGCTGCATATTAAGTAGAATCCTTTTCTGTTATTGCCAAGTGCAATCTGATGTAACAATAATGTGTATTGGTCCCATATTCTGCTCTCAGACACATTATGCAGGTATGTGAACAGCATAATCTATAACCTCAATATAACAAGACAGTATAAGGGCCTCAGGATGCCTCCTGGACGCCTTTTGGGTGAGGTGTTCCAGGCATGTCCTACCGGGAGGCGGTCCCGGCCCAGACCCAGGACACGCTGGAGAGATTATATCTCTCGGCTGACCTGGGAACGGCCTTGGTGTCCCCGTGGATGAGCTGGTGGAGGTGGCTGGGGAGAGGGAGGTCTGGGCTTCTCTGCTTAGGCTGCTGTTGTTGACACCACTGCTGTTTAAAACAAGTATTAGTGATTTAGCATTTACACCATTTAATCATCATCTGAAACTTTATAACAACATTCAAAACTTTTGAGAAACTGCTCATTAGCACATTGAATAATTTTAATTATAATTGAATCATTAAGAGCAAATAATACCATCAATTTTCTATTAATTGATGAGGGTTATTCAGTTTTCCTGAAACTAACTTAGCAACTGCTTCAGAATCTTGGTATTTAAATCAGTCATATAAGTTGCTAAAGTATAATGTTGGGAAGTCATCTTATTGTTGTATATGTTTCTGTCCTGCTCCTAAAACCTATCAGCCAGTAACTCTACAGTCTTTGTGAATGTTTTGCACAAACTGTTGCAGTGAAGTCAAGGACATGTAATATAACAGACTTGCTTTCCTAATAGTTTCTGGGTCCTTGGAAAGTTGGGTCATTTGAGAAACAAAAACGACTACTTTCTGCAATAGAAAGGAGTCCTCAATCTTTTTTTTTTTTTCAATTTAAATGTGCGTGAAAGTGGAGTGAAAGTTGCTACTCTGTGGCCTTGGCCAGTTAGCCAAAAGTACTGTAGCAGAGTGCCTGATGGGCTATTGAGAGAGATCTGTTTTATCAAGGTTAACAGTATATTTCAGACTCCCAAGTGCTTTAAACCAAAACAAAGTTGCTTAAAACTGAACTCACACAGAGTCTTACCTCCTGGTTAATGGCGTGAGAATGGATATAATAAATCAACCATAATATAACCAGCCTCATTGTAATAATCAAAGATCAGCCTCGCCATGACATCAATTGGCGGATGATTAGCTTGCAGCAAACTCAATCTAATCTTCAACCTGAGTTAACAGGGTGATACTAAAGCCTAATAGCAGTAGGGAATTGAGGAGTTGTGGAGCTTCAAAGAGGGCTGTCCCATGAGAGTTCCTCTGCTCATGTGTAAAGACTTACTTTTGTGCTCTTCTCATCAGTCAAACAAGACAAGCTGCTAGAGTGCTAATCTGCCTGATATTGGCTAACCTATGAGAGAGTTCAGGCCACACAGGGACCTCAAATGTGGGCTAGCCCAAGAGCTCCAGCGCATAAGTAATGGTGTGCGATTAGACCTTCTGCGATAGAGGTCCTTATCATATGACCTGACTGGGAACTCTGGAGAGAGAGTTCACCGGCTTCAGATGAACTCCTCTAATGATTCCCTCCTCGCAGCCATAATTAAACCCATTGCCCATTGTCTTGATTCATTAACTCCACAACTTGGTTTGCCAAGCTTGATCAATTACGTGACCACCTATCTCAGCCAAGCTCCTTAGTTAACACTCTCACGTAGCTTCGCCATCGTGTAAGTGACAGCACGGGAGCAGGACTGTGTGCACGTGTGGAAGTGAGTGAGTGAGAGTGGGAGACATTATCATTCCGCACTGTGATTAAGGAAACATTAATGGATGTCTCGACAGCGACAACACTAAGATGAGGCAAGCGTTTAGTCCATGTCTAGACTCAGGCAGTGTATGTGTGTGTTCCAGTGTTGTCAGCAGTAAACGTAAATCCTCTTTAAAAAGGATGAATTTATACAACTTTGACACTAATTAATGCAGTGTTGGTAATTATTATTTTCTCTCTCTTTTTTTACAGAGTTGCTCTAAAGGGGTAGATGGAGTGAGGAGGGGTGAATATGATGTTGATGGTAAACAGAATAGAGTGTGGGTGGTCCATCATTATGTTGCCTGACAGATCCTATTGTACTGTACTGCAAACTCAAACACATACACACACACACACACACAAAAAAAAAAAATTTCAAACACAAACACTACAAATGAATGACTACAGGGCTGTGACAAAAGTATTACCATCCATCCATCCATTCTTTACCGCTTTCAGGGTCATGGGGGTCCCAGCAACCGTAGGGCGAGATGCAGGGTACAGAGGGTTCACACTCACATTCACACCTATGAGCATTTTAGAATGACTAGTTAATCTAACCCCACTAAATGCGTGTTTTTGGACTGTGGGAGGAAACCGGAGCACCTGAAGAAAACTCACACATAAAGGTGGTTGATTTGAGCCCAGAACCTTCGTGCTCACTACCACCGCTAAATGACCAAAATCAATTATTTCCATCTACTTTGAGGCAATAGAGCTCACATGAATTTAGTTTTCACAAACGTGCCATCAATAAGTTCTGAATTGAACTGAAATATACTTATATTCTTTATACATGTTAAGGCAATTTTAGCCATAGAGCAGAAGTATTCTGGCCTTGAAGGGACCCAGTAGAAATGATAACTAGAAAGTATAGTAGCCTAAAATCACAATCTGGGCACCTTGTAGGCATTGAGTCAACCATGAACTCCTCTGTATGTCCAGATATTCTCAAGTCAAATATGAACCTTATGTGTGACAGGTGAAACTCAGCCAAAATTGGGGCATGCAACAGGACAATGATCCCAAGCAGAGCATCAACTTTACAACAGAATGGCTGAAAAAGAAAAAAAAAATGGAGGTGTAGCAATGGCGCAGTCAAAGTCCAGACCCAACCTGATTGAACTGTTGTGCAGGACATAAAGCTGCAAGACTAGAGCAACTTGCAAACAGATGCTTGCAAATTTGAATGAAGTGAACAATGTTGTGAACAAGAGTGGCCCAAAATTCATCCACAATGATGTGAGAGACTGATAAAGCTATTGCTGCTAAGGTTGGTTCTACAGGACTGCAGAGTTCTGTGAAAACTCTCATTTTCATATGACTGTGTGTGAAAAATCGTTCTTTCCTTGTACCACTCAGTAGAATGAAATTTTTTCTGGTTATACCCAGATTGCTTTAGGTTATCTCCATTACTGCTCAGTTCAGTCTGGTGCTTTAACAAAAGCAGGGGTTACAGTACAGCCACAATTAAAGTAATTATAAAGTTGATTTTTTTAAACCAGTTTTCAAGTAGTTTGGTCAAACTAGAATTTAGATTTCCTATTCCATATTGGTCATTATAAACTCACCAAACAGTAAACCTTATTCGCAATTTACTAGTGCAGATACATACAAATGTGTTTGTATCAGAGGTTTAAGTCGTTTTCCTTAAAAGACTTGACGGCTTCAGATTGAATGCTTGGATATTGATGGGCCAAACCATTGAGTAACACCATGAACAAACACTCAGAGCACTTGGGGATTAACACAGAGACGCAAACAGACACGACAATAGGGCGCAGAAACACAGAAACAAACAGCAGATAAGGCTGCAAAGAGATAACGTTGCCAAAAAAAAAAAACGATAGCAAGAACAAGCAGCTCGGCAGAGCAGACAAAATCTGCACAAGAGAAGCGAGAGCCACCCGAACACTTTTACTATATAACAGACGCATATGAATGATATTTTTTTTGGATGACAAATCTCCATCTTAGCTAGTTCAAAATTCCAGCAGAACGGCTCCATAATCTGTGCATTCTCAAAGACTGGCTACCAGCCAGCCAGCCACCTGCATGCATGCATGGGGGACAAGCCAAGGGTACTGACTCGCTCTTACATTTAAATAAATAAATTATAAGGGTGATTGGCAAAGCTCCCAGCAACAGGCAGCAAAAGTGGTCACGTGATCAGTAATCCTTTAAAATCTTTCCTGGCAGCAAGTTGTTTCTGTGGGATTAAGGCAAAAAGCAGCCTCTTGGGCAATATTACAGCTACTGTATAGAATACCTCCTCTTAGTTGATAGTATGGGATGCTGTAGTATTATGTGCAATGTGCCAAACAGTCCTCTGTATACTTTAGTAGCTTGTACATCATTTGCTTAAATCAAAGCAGAATGTGTCAGCTCTAAAAGTAAATGTGTTCTACTTGTACTATACTGCAAAAACTATAATTTTCCTCAGCATTGTTATATTGACTTTAGTTTTCAATAGTTTCTTTATTTCTAATGATCATTTTTTAAATTTTTTCAAAGCCAAACAGAACTCTAAAAGAAATAAGAAAGCAGTCACTGAAATTAATGGATCTTCCAGCCTGCCGCTGTTTAGCAGCGTTTGGGTTAAATTTGGCCGCAGACCAAAGTACATTTGCTCAAACCTAATGAGATTGAATTTTTCTCTTCTGTGTTGCTTCATTGCATTGCAGTGCAAAAGACATTTCGAAAACAGCATGCATATATTGGAAAAATGTTTTCCAAAAATTTAAGAAAATGAAATTGTTTTGCCGTAGAACATCAAGGCTTGGACTTGGCCCAAAAAGCCAGTTGTATTACGGTAAAACTTTAAAGTTTGGTGTTTCTCAAATCAGTCTTAAAACAGTGCCTCCATGTTAACATGTGGGTTACAATCTGGGTTAGAGCTTGTAT
>VOQJ01002695.1:2750-13317 GCA_015052665.1 Apistogramma diplotaenia
GCCGTTGCCAAGCCTGTGGAAGTCTGTGCATCCCTCCATTGATATGCCTCCCTAGACCATCACTGACCCACCACTGATCCAATCAATGACAAAAAAGCTCTCCCACCCACCACAAAAATGTGATTACAATCTGGCTCCCTGTGTAGCAGAGGGGAGAAAGGGCGGAGTTCAGTAACTGGTATAGTGTAAGTCATATAGAATAGAAGAATTTACATATTGTGTAATAGTGCAGTTTAGCGCTCAGCATTGGGCAGATGGATGGTTTGTGGATAAAAGCTCTTCTTCCACCTCTCAGTCTGAGTCCTCAGGCAGCGGTAACACCGGCCTGATTGGAGCAGGGAGAAGAACAGGGCCCAGGGTGGCTTTTTAAGGATATTCTTAAACCTTCACTGCTTGGTGTTGACCAATAGATACTGGGAGTGAAACTCAATACAAACACACAGGAGGCCAGGGACATGACGGAAGTACAAAACACACACAAGAACGCAGATTCAGGGAGGACAGGAACACATGGGAGCAGGAAATCATAAAACGAACAAAACACAAAGCAAACTGGGAAACATAACAAAAGCTCAATGAGAACAGCAACAAAACGCACAAAACACAGAAACACTGGGCACACAGGACCATGATAATATATTGTCTATTTTATATGGAAGACACTTTTTGCACACTGTGGGTTGTGGGAAATGTAATTTCAGCTCTCAGCCTGTCTTGTATATTTGGCAGCAATTGACAATAAACGTTGAGTTGAGTTAAAACCCACTGTTAAGTGCCTTTTTTGAGTAATTCATAGTTGACTGTTAAGTGGTTTTAAAAAAAAAGTTTAAAAAAGGGGATGGATTGAAAATAAATGCAGCCAGTGCCCAAAGAACACATTTTAAACACCTTCACTAACTCTGGCTAACACTTAACTCTGGCTTCTCCTATGAAAAAATTATCATATTATTATTTTGTAACCTGACCGAAAAAATGTAGGACATCTCAGTCTGCTGATTGCCAGTTTTTAGGAGATTGCATCATTCCAGCAACTTCTAGAGATAAACCTCATTAACTTGATTTTGCAGCATGCACACTATCACTCTATCAGATTGGGACTGAACAACTGCATCAAATGGAGAAAACTTCTCTGGGGACTAAAATTCATTTGCTGGCTTTAAATACCTTCACTTCCTCTGGCTGCGCTTTCGAAAGTGAACGTGTGAATGCATCTCACACACACACAGTGAGACAGAGATAAATTCTGCAATTCACAATTTGCTGTATAATATTAATTTTTAGGTCACACAAGAACATAAAGCCAGTGACTCAGTAAAAATGCTCATAACTTTGTCGTGTCAGCCTAAGAAATCAGTATAGTAGCCGTGGAGGAATGTTTTTGGAACGTTACAAGGAAATACACAGGACAATCCTGGAATATTCTGTTAATGTACAGTGTAATGTCACTAAATGTTCTGCAAACCTAATGCAGAACATCCTGAAAGTTCATCCCCATAAAATTTTAAGAAGCATTACATTCTCTGAATGTTCTCAGAATATTACATTTCTTGCAGGGTATACTGTAGCCGTTGTGACTAAGCCTTTTCTAGTCATCCCTTGCTTTCTGCCACTCCAGTCTGAAAGGACTTTCTTGGAGTCTTTAAGTACCTGAAAGAGTTCGCAGAGTTCAGTAATGAACACAGTAATTAGCTTTGATTTACAGAACTTGAACGTTGAAGTGAAAAAACAAACAAAAAGATTAGGATTATGCTGATCACTTGTAAACTAACACATGTGTGGAGCCATTAGAGCAGAATAAATGCATTAAATACACTGTCTGCAAACAGCTTTAATTGCTCTGTGAACTAAATTTAGCAGAGGCTTTTCTGCCATTCAAAGCCACCCACTTCTTTATTTTAGTCTGCAGCATATGAAGGACAGAGGGAGCCTAAGATATCTTCATTGTTATCGTTGGGGTTGGCCAGTAGGTCATGAAAAGGTGGCAGAAAAGGGAAGAAGGCAGTCTTCAGCCTCCTGCCAGCTCAGCCAGATATTAAACACACAGTGAAAACCAACCTTCTGAGAGGGCATTCTTGTAGTGATGAGTTCTGCTATGTACAATACAATTGTATCCAAATATGTGACTGGTACTGTACAATCTATGTATTGTCAGAGGTGGAAAGTAATAGAGTACAAATACTTCATTCCTGTCCTGCAGATTTTCCAGGTATCTTCACTTTTTCTGACTACTTTTTACTTTTACTCCCTACATTTTTACACAAATACGTGTACTTTCTACTTCTTATATTTTCAAAACATGCTCATTACTGTAGGTTTAACACGTCTGAGAAAAGTTTGAATTTCGTTTTCTTTTTCTTTTTTTGGAAGGGGGGGGTGGGGCAGAGATGATGAAAGATGTAAAAAAAGAGGACAAAGAACTTTATCCAAAGAGCTTTTACTTTCTTACTTTGAGTACATTATAGAGCCTGTACTTTTTTTTTTACTTTTACTTGAGTAAAGAAGTCGAACCAGTACTTCAACTTTTACCAGAGTTTTTAACACAAGTACTTGTACTTCTACTTAGTACTCTAAGTACATAATGTCAGTACTTTTGCCACCTCTGTGTATTATAAACTGCAGTACAAACAATAGTAGCAACTGCTGTTGTGATGATCCCAGCACTACTTAAACCAACCACACACTGGAATTAAACCACCAGGTCAAGGTGCAACTGACAACATGAAATGAGAGTACAGAACTTTTTTACTCACAGACTCGGTTTTTGAAAAGTCGTTACCCCGTGTATGCAGTTTATGTTTATATAAAGCAGATGAAAATGATCTGAAATAGGGAAAAATCCAGCAAAGCTGTAAAGATGTGACACAGAACCTGAGAGGTGCATCTGGACCTTCAGTTGATCCGTCTGTTTGCTGAAGCCTCATCAGAAAAGATCTCTTTGGAACGGTGGTTGTCAAAGCATTCTTAAAGAGGGGAAAGATGGAGAAAAGGCTGGGGTATTCCAAATTACAAAAGAACTTGTGTCAATATGTACAGAGGAGGTCAGGAAAGACGTAAGCATCTACAGTAAAATATGATGTTGGCTCTATGAAGGCTCGGGGCTGTATTTCAGACAGTGGTATTGGGGGTTTTGTCAGAACTGATGGATGAATGCAGGAAAGTGCGGTCAGATTTTTTGATCCACCATCTAATACCAGCTAGTAAGCATCTGGCTTCATTTTTCAGCATGACAATGAACCCAATTCACTGCCACTATCATGGATTGGCCACCGCAAAGCCTGCAATTCACCATTAATGAAGTAGTATGGGATCATTGTGATAGAAAAGGAACAAAAAACGGGTAACATCCAAAGAAGAGCTTTGGAATCTAATTATATATTATCATATTTATATTATTATTAATAAGAAGAAGCCTGGAGAACTATTTCCAGAGACAACTTAAAGAAAGCTTGCCCTGACTGGAGCAGCCAGGGATCGAGCCACCAACCATCCCATTAGTAGGTGAACTGCTCTTCCTCCTGAGCCACAACAACCACAATATTGTAATAATATGAATAATAATATATATAACAAATATGCTTTAAGTTAATATCTATTTATGTACATAAACTGAAGAATATTTCTAAATGCACCTGCATCACATAGATTCAAAATTATGAGTTATTCTCATAGAAACAAACTGTATGAAAGGGGAGGGGAAATTACTTTTAATGGGTTTTCTTCTTCTATGAAGGTTCATTAATAATAAGCTGGAATTGAAAGCAGTGAAAGGCCAAAGATAAAAGACAATAGATGAGCTTGTTCATTCAGTGGAGATAATGTCGGTGGTTCTTTGTATCACCCAAATGAAAAAACTGGGAGTCCTGCTGTTGCATTTGTGTGTATGTTTGTAGGCAATGACAGATGTCAACAGTGACTATCTTGAAAATACATAATAAATATCCCTTTTCCTACTCTGTGGTCATCTAATTACAGAGATTTAGAATGTGCTTCATTCATTAATATGTACTTGGAAAAGTTCTATTTATGTGCAAAAATATAAGTACTTGTGTAAATTTACTTTACTTTACCTGTTTTGTTTTACCACCGTGCATATGTTAGTAAATCAGAATTAACAATCCAGTGCAATTAGTATATAACTGCAAAGTAACTGCATACTGTCCCACCCACATTCCTCTGCATGGTTACCTCAACCTGAAGTGGACAAAGCAGTGACAGTTTTGTAGAAGAAAACAGGAGAAAGTGAAAGAAACTGAAGCAATAGTGTCAAAGGCAAAAAGGCCCAGCTTTCCTGTGTTTCCACTGGACTGATAATAGTTTAGAAAAAAATTAAAGAAAGCAAGTTATATAATGCTAAATCACTACATAAGCTACGTCAAGGTGCTTTATACTGTAAGTTAAAAACAAAACAGTATTTTGAAGAAATAAGCAAGCGCTTTGTGATGGTGGGAAGGACCAACAGGAAGTAACCTCCAACTGAACGGGGCTCAAGGCAGGGTGGTTAAGGGGTGATGAAAAAGAGCAGAGAGCAGAGGGAGCTAGGACAAACACAGACTAAGGGAGAAAGAACACAAAAATTTAGTGACAAGCATATCATCACAGAGGAAACAGAGGTGAGTGTCCCACAGCAGTGAGAGCCAATAGCATCATAACAAAGGGATTATTCGGGGTCACCTGATCCAGCCCTAACTATAAGCTATAAGTGCTTCAGAGGCCTTTAAGATATGATGGGGCCTGATTATTCAAGACTTTGTATGACAGGAAGGGATTTTAATTTAAATTCTGGCTTTATCAGGGTGAATGTAGAGAAAGGGGGAAAGATGACCTCTCATCTCTATTATTACTCTCACTGCAGTGTTTTGGATTAACTAAAGGCTTTTAACCCTTTAATACCTATAACACAAAAACGTGCTGCTTTTGTGAAAATGTACAACCACTAGGTATCATTTCAGTTGGTGGGATTAAGGAGGTCCTTGAAGTATTCTTTCTACCACCTGACTATAGCCTCAGCTGAAGTCAGCAGGACCCCACCCGCACTATTGACCATGTGTGTAGAGCAATGCTTTTCCCTCCTGGGTCGGTTCTGGACGGTTTACCAGAATCACTTTGAGGCCATCCAAAAGTCTTTTTCCGTGGCGTCACCCAACTCCTCCCACACACGAGTTTTTGCTTCGGCCTCTCCCTGAGGCACTCTTTGCCAGGCCTTTGGGTACCTTTCAGCTGCCCCTGAAGTCTTAGAACTGGTCAGCCTGTCTGCTTCTTCAGCTTGATAGCTCCCTTCACCTCGGGTGACCACCATCTGGTTTGGGGATTACCTTCACAACAGACACCAACCACCTTGCAGCTATACAGCTCTGACCGGCTCAACAATGGAGGTGTGAGACATGAAGAAGTGGACTGGGGGCTCTGGGTCAGCCTTGAGGTCTGCCATCAAATGATATTCACCATGCTGTTTCCTTGTCTTTATGTTTTGCTGTATTGCTGATGATGATGTGACTCTTTGAAAGGTTAACATTTTGCAGCAACAATGAAGAGGCACACTGGTGGATATAGACGCACACATACAAAAGGACCTGGAGGAGGACACAGTTTTGTACAACCACTGATTCAGTATTTGAGAAAAAAATATCCAATGCAGCCATAGGGCTTTTCAGAAGCTTCACATTGTGAGAAGTGTAGGGAAGAGTCAACCAGAGTGGAAACTGTACACCAGTAAAGGAAGGAAGAACAAGATTTCTGTCAGTTCCAATAAACTCTTCTGACTCTTCATCTTTATTACCTTGCCTGACACGGACTGCTTGGAAAATGTCAAAATCCCCCCAATTTCATAACCAATCAAATCTCTTGGAGACAAGTGATGCGATGGTTTCACCCTAGTGGTGATGCAGGCCATTTGTCACTGTCGTTTGTCAAACCCCTAACTGGGTACTGAGCATGTTGAGCTGCGGCAGTGTTTTCAAGCACAAAAGCAACCACTGTTTGCTGTATCGCTGATGATGCACGAATGCCACTACCTTCCTAATAAATCCTGATTTTCCTACTGGATTTTCCTACTGGAACTCAGGAGTGACATCATGCCAAGCTTTGACATCCAACTTCTGAGGCAAACTGAGTGCCTCATTAAAGTGATTCTGATTCACCAACACACATCGTGATAAGAACAAAAGAGGGAACACGTTTCATGATCAGGTTAAACATTTGCATACACTGTTTTTTGAACAAGGTCAGAATGTTTTTATGCACATATTAGTGAATGAAGCCCATCGTTTCTCTTTGATTTCAGATTTGACTTTCTTTGTGGCATTTAGTGGTGGTATTTTTGTACACACACACACACACACACACACATTGTTTTGTCAAGATAATTGAATACATCTCATTTGTGTCTGAGATTTTTGAAAGCCCACAAACAGCAGCAGTAAATATCATTATCAATATGAATTAAAAACGAGGTGACTCTTTGAAAGGTTGACATTTTGCGGCAACAATAAAGAGGCACACTGGTGGATACAGACGCACACATACAGAAGGTACCTGAAGGACACAATTTTGTACAACCACTGATTCAGTATTTGAGAAAAAAATATCCAATGCAGCTATAGGGCTTTTCAGAAGCTGTGTAGGGAAGAGTCAACCAGAGTGGAAATGGTACACCAATAAAGAAAGTTTTAAAATCAATCAACAATAAATACAATTTTAGAACTCAGCATTTGCGTTAAAATTCCTCTCTACAACGTCATAAATAAATTGTGCCTGTGTCCTCATTTGACTGTGTTCATTTTAACTCAGTGTTTTTTGTTTGTTTGTTTGTTTTACATAAAATTATAAATCCTAATGCTGAAAGCAGGCAGCACAGTCAAAGCTGAAATCCTTGCATTATGTCCCCTTGCCACTCCATCCTTTCCTGTTGCCATTTTGTCTAAAGGTTACCTCTGAACTCTGCCAACAAGGAAAACGGTTCAAATTTTATCCCCTAGCAACAACAGGTGAATTGAAATACCTCCAAATACACTTTTAAAAAGGAATTTTCCAAGTAATTTCAGAACAATATTGTGGAAAAATTTCCCAGAAGATGTTAGATCTTAAATGCCAATTTGTGATGCAGTCTTGCCAACTTAATGACACTGTCGCTAGATTTAGTGACATCAGATACATGCAGCTGTTAGTTGGCATCTTCCTTGCAAACCATGTCCCACAGCTATCTGCTAGTGGTCAGTGTGATCAGAAGGAGTAAAACAATAGCTATGAATCGAACTGCTGTCAAAACTACTTCTAGAAACGTTTTGACTAAACTGGAATTTACTAACCAGTGGGTCTGAGCCTGAAGCAGCCTTAATAATGGGGTCTTCTTGTAAAACGGGCAGCCAAAGGTTCACTTTGGGGAAACAATGATTTTACAGCTCCAGTGATTCCAGTTCAGCATCATTCACACAGATCACAGGGACACAGTGATTCCAGTTCAAATCTAGTATTGTCTTCTGGGGTTCAATAGCTTGCAAAGGCTGAGATATACGCACGCACGCACAAATATCTCTAAAATCCCTCGATTCTCTTGTTAAACTTTACTGTCCTGGAATCTGAGCTGTTGACTGGTACAAAGTCGCACATTGAGTTACACCCCCCACATTTATGAACACACAAGTTCATCAATGCATAATTTTTGTTAATCTACATCCTGCTGTTTTAATCAGCACAGAAGAAATCAACATTCACATTCAACAGCTCATCTGTAAGTTTTTTATTTATATTTCTCAAGTAGAGCGAGGTCATTACATCATTACAAAAAAAATAAAAAATTCCATGTGGAGCACATTCTGTTTTGTACTGCTCATATTTTAATTTTTAAACCTTCTGCACTTTTCTGCATTCCTCACTAATATTTAATAGCTGACAATGACAATGACATGAATGTTTTAGAACAATTTGTTTAATTCAAAAGTAGCAATAAAACACTATTAAAACACCACACTACACATAAAATATAAATGATTAAATGTAAAAGTATGCTGCAGAAAAATGTTTCCCATCAATGTTATATGGATTAATATTACTCTCGCAGATTTTGAAGCATGTTCTGATCTTTCTTTTTTAAAACAAACAGAAATCCGGGTTTCTGCTGCCTGAGGTACTCGTTAAGCACATGATCCTTTGTGGCCATCTTCCTGATGTATTCATGGATTCTTGCTGCTTCATCTAGTGGTTCTGACACTCACCAGTCTTCGGCTACCTTCTTTCCACTTAGCGTACAGTGTCAGGGTGCTGAAACCCTCCATGGTAAGGAGCTTTCTTGTCTTGACATCAGGGACTTCTATTTCCTCCTTTGGCCAGTTTATTATCCCAGCAGGGTATCTGACAACTGGCAGTGGTGGGACCCTAGACCCACCCAACACAAAGAAGAGCTGCTCTCCACACTGAAGAGAGGCCCAAAGCAAAAAAGGCCCGAACCACAACCCCCAAGGGAGCCTGCCAACAATCACACCAGAACAACCGGAGCCCTGAAGCACCCACTCCCTGGGGGGGTGAGCAGCAACCAGTGGAAAGTATTAGGGAGGGTTAACCCATCTGTCTTAGTTAATTATAGGCCAATACAATAACTGCTAATCTGCAGAAGTCAGGTTTCAGAATTCATCACAGTACAGAAACAGCATTAGTGAAGGTTACAAATGATCTTCTCATGGCCTCTGACAGTGGACTCATCCCAGTGCTTGTCCTGCTGGACCTCAGTGCAGCTTTGATACCGTTGACCATAACATTTTATTACAGAGATTAGAGCATGCTGTAGAGATATTATAGATGCTGTGCTGCAGTGGTTTGAATCCTATCTATCCAACAGACTCCAATTTGTTAATGTAAATGTGGACTCTTCTTCACACAGACTGAGGCTGATTCCACAAGGTTCTGTGCTAGGACTTTTTATTTACATAAAACAGTATTATTGCAGTATTATTAAGAGACTGTATTGAAATGCATGCGTATGGTGAGTTTATGGATATATGCAGCTTGCCTAGCATGCTGGTCTCCCATCAGTTTCCTGTGAAAGACCAGATGTTTGTCCACATTGTGCATGTGCAAACAACCAGAAAAAGCTGCTGACCTCTCAACTTGACAAGCTCCAGCCATTATTAACAAGAAATGCACACACACCTTCAAAACACTGGCTCCATAGGGATTCTACTAGAATCGTCATTAAATAAAGTCAAGCCTGCTTCCAGCAGCAGAGCTGTTGAGTTGAGATGACAGGGATTGCATTCACTTTGGTACATTTTAATAGCCGTCTATTTTAGATTTCAATAGACAAGCACTAGTGTCTTGTTTGCCCTGATGGGTGCCACTGTCAAAAAGCAACTTATTGTTAATAGTCAGTCTCAGGATCAAAAGTGCCCAAGAAAGTTTCCTTCCTTGTGTGACTTGAGATAAAACCCAGGTATATTTGCAGTGTTAATAGTTCAACTTCCATAGAATAAAAAAAAACTTCTCCCAAGGACCTGTCAACTTACTGACTTATAATCATATTCCACTAGGTGGATTACACAACATTTCCATTTTTATTGCCCATGCCCATGTATTTGTGATCTGTTGCTGGCATTTAAATAAAAGAAAAAAAATTATTTTTAATTTTTTTTTTTAGTTTGAACATTTAATATGTTGCCTTTATTTTTTCTATAAATTGTTGGTTTTCATATGCATTTTGCACATTTTGTCCACAGTGTTTTTGGAATTACGAACAAAATTATAGTGTAACATGATTATATCATCAACATCTGCAAGTAGTTCTAGCGACCAACTGGTTGCCCAGAAGTTGAGTGTCAAACATTCTCATCATCTATGCAACCACCTTTGATGGCAAGGCAGTTGTACAGGTCACTTGGTGGGAGGCAACCGTCTCTAAACAATCTTGGTCTGACTTGGACTAAATGCAAGCAATCTCAGATTGTGGAAAGTTTGCAAGTAGCTGCCATCTAATTTCTAAACGCAGATGGATTGACAACATGCTGCGATCAATATGCACCAGTGAGTGTAACTTGACTGCAGCTCATCTATTTCAATTAAATTCACCATTGACAGTCTGATCACGGGGGACAATTTTTACAGTACACATCTCTGTGGATGTGGAATGTGTATGCTCCCGGTAAGTCTGAGCTTGGAGAGTGCTCGTTCAATTTTGGTATGTAGCTGTAGACCCAACTCTCATCAGGTTGGGTTATCCCAAGGACTTGACAGAAATCTGCATGATACAGGTAACAGAAGGATTTTAACTGACTCGTACGTATGTATGTGTCTGTCTGTATGAGTATAGGGAGCGGGGGTGCGTGTCTGTATAGTACATGTGTATGTGTATCTGTGTGTGAAAGTGAGTGGGTATGTATGTGGGTAGCTGAGCCTGGATCTATGGTTCTCTGAACCCTGGCCCCTGTGAGACAGGAGTTTCTCCCCACCATCCCTCTGGCCGTGGGGGCTCTTTCTGGGGCTCCTTCCTTCCTCCTCTGGGGTATGTGCGCAGTTGCCATCGGGACATGTGGCTGCGGGCTATCCAGGCTTATGGTGTCTATGGATGGCCGGGTTTCCTGGG